>JAUTBZ010006348.1:0-20630 GCA_032361785.1 Lepetodrilus galriftensis
GCAGATTGCCTTTATCATTCTTGCCAACTTAATTCTGTTTGGACTTGTGGGACTTTACTTACAGCATTTTCGGCCAACTTACTATCAAAATGTAGATTTATCAAGAGCTTTTTTTGCACCGATGGCCTTCACCTTCACTATTGTCTTAATATATGAAAGCATCTATCTTTTGCAAGAATGGAAAGATGCTGCACTCTACAAAGAAACCGCTGAGAAAGAACAGGTCATCACACAATTGAAGACTTTTCAAAATCAAACCAATCCTCATTTTTTATTTAACTCTTTGAACACGCTTTCTTCCTTTATTCAAGACAATCCTATCCTTGCGGAAAAATACGTAACCAAGCTTGCAGAAGTTTATCGCTATATGCTTAATATTTCTGACCAAGAATTAATAACATTACAAGAAGAATTAGATTTTTTGGATGATTATTTTTACTTGATGAAAATTCGATATGGAAAAAATTTAAGCTTACAAATTCAAATCAAAGAAGAAAACAAAAGCTTGCATGTTATTCCACTTTCTTTGCAAGCACTCATAGAAAATGCCATCAAGCACAATACGGTATCTGCTGAATTTCCGCTTGGAATAATTATTTCAATAGAAAACAACACGTTGATAGTCACCAATAATCTACAACCCAAGCAAAATAGAGACTCCTCCAAAAATGGAACTGGCTTGAATAATATTAAAAATAGATACAAGCTACTGACCAATCAAGAGCCTTCTTTTAAGGCGCAAGACAAGACTTTTGTTGCCACGCTCCCTCTGTTGCAAATCAACCAATATTCCGCATGATACAAGTACTCATCATCGAAGACGAAATCCCTGCTGCAACTAAATTAGCAAAGCAAATTTCAACCCTAAAACCTGAATGGATCATCCTTGCGGTAAAAGATTCCATCACCGCTTCCGTCACTTTTTTACAAACACAACAACCAGATATTATTTTTATGGATATCCATCTAGCTGATGGCGATAGTTTTGAAATATTCAGCCAAGTGACAATTCAATGCCCAGTCATCTTTACGACTGCCCATAGTAAATATGCCATTAAAGCATTCAAAGTCAATGGATTAGACTACCTTTTAAAACCTATCCCACTAGAAGAATTGGAAAGAGCCATCAATAAATACAGCGACCAAGCAGCTCAAAAACAATCCCTTCCCGAAAATATCCAAGCCATTTTAAAAAAGATTCAAGCCAAATATAAAGAACGCTTTTTATTAAAATTCAATAATCAATTGCTCTCTATTCCGGTGTCTGCAATTGCTTATTTTTATTCGGAAGACAAGTTATCTTTTATCAAAACAAACAAAGGCGATCGCTTTCCAATAGACGAATCGCTAGATAAATTAATCAAAAGTTTAGACCCCGATCTATTTTTCAGGATCAATCGCCAAACAATTATACACATTGATTCAATAGTCAAAATTGAATCCTATTTCAACGGAAGGTTAAGTCTAACCGTCTCTCCTAGCCATCAAGATAATTTTATTGTTAGTCGTGAGAAAGTCAGATATTTTAAAGAATGGCTGGACCGCTAGATCAGACTTTATAAGCTTCAATAGTTCGTATTCTATCTATTTTATTTTCTTTACCACTAAAGGGCACTAAGTTTTCAAATAGGGATTGATTTAAATCTTGGTGTACTTCTACATTCGACATTCTTAACTCGACATTCTTAATTCTATCTATTTAGGTTTATTTACCACTAAGGACACTAAGGGCACTAAGTTTTCAAATAGGGATTGATTTAAATCTTGGTGTACTTCTACATTCTACATTCTTAACTCGGCATTCTTAATTCTATCTATTTGGGTTTCTTTACCACTAAGCACACTAAGTTCACTAAGGGCACTAAGTTTTCAAATAGGGATTTATTTCAATCGTGGTGTACTTCGACATTCTACATTCTTAACTCGGCATTCTTCATTCTGTCTATTTGATTTTCTTTACCACTAAGCACACTAAGGGCACTAAGTTTTCAAATAGGGATTTATTTCAATCGTGGTGTACTTCGACATTCGACATTCTTAACTCGGCATTCTTAATTCTGTCTATTTGATTTTCTTTACCACTAAGCACACTAAGGGCACTAAGTTTTCAAATAGGGATTGATTTAAATCGTGGTGTACTTCTACATTCGACATTCTTAACTCGACATTCTTAATTCTGTCTATTTGGGTTTCTTTACCACTAAGCACACTAAGGACACTAAGTTTTCAATTAGAGCTTGATTTAAATCTTGGTGTACTTCGACATTCTACATTCTTACAAATTGTGTCAGTTGAGCAAAGTACAGATTGAACGATTGAACAAAATAAGCCATGCTAACTACAAGCTAAGGAGCTAGTCGCCCAATCGTCCACTCTGTTCCATTCCAGCAATATTCAAATCGATCATGTAAGCGGTGTTCCCCACCCTGCCAGAATTCAATCACCTCGGGCACGATACGATAGCCACCCCAATGATCGGGAACGGGTACTTCCTTATTTAGAAATTTGCGTTTCATCTCTTGGAGTTTCATTTCTAAAATACTCCGTGAAGAAATAACACTACTCTGCTGCGAAACCCAAGCTCCCAACTGACTGCCACGAGGACGACTCAAAAAATATTTAAGCGAAGCAGCTGAAGATATTTTTTCGGCACGTCCCATAATTTTCACTTGGCGTTCCAAAGCGACCCAAGGAAAAAGCATAGAAACCTTTGGATTCGATTCAATGTCTTTTGCCTTACTACTTTCGTAATTAGTAAAAAAGACAAAACCCTCCTTATCAAAAAGCTTTAATAATACCGTCCGCAGACTGGGCTGTCCAGCTGAAGAAACCGTCGCCAAACTAAAAGCATTAGGCTCCGGAATCCCTGATTCAATGGCTTGCTTAAACCAAAGTTCAAATTGGGCAACAGGTGAATCAAGCAGTTCTTCCCGCTTGAGACCACCTTTGGTATAACTCTCCCTAAAATCTGATAAATCCATCAAACTATGCCTGAGCAGTAGGCGTATTAAAATTCATTGGTGGCATTCCTGCGCTTCCGCCATCTTTGATTTTTCCGTGCTGCGCTTCAAAACGTTGGATATTTTCCGCAAGGGCAGACAATAGCCGTTTTGCATGTTGGGGCGTAATCACAATACGTGACTTGACCTTTGCTTTCGGCACATTCGGCATCAAGCGTAAGAAATCAATCACAAATTCTGTGTTAGAATGGGCAATGACCGCCAAGTTAGAATAGACTCCTTCTGCTACTTCTTCTGGCAATTCAATATTCAGCTTATTTTCTTGTTTATCTGACATAATCTTTGTTTAAATTATTGATAGCTTATTAACGTTAAAAGTTTGGATTTGTTGAATCTTTGAAACATTAAGGGTATGCTAAGCCCGTAGGGATTGGTGAGCCAAAATAAGTTTTGGAGTTTAGGCTCACTTCGTTCGGTTTTGGAGTTTAGAAGTTGGCGTTTATTCTTGGCTTCGTGAGCGCCTAAACTGCGACGAAGGAGCATCTAAACCAGCGACGAAGGAGCACCCAAACAGCGACGAAGGAGCGCCTAAACCAGCGACGAAGGAGCACCTAAACCAGCGACGAAGGAGCACCTAAACTGGAGCACTAAAATTCCACCCGTCGAGCATCATAAGAATTCCGATTATAAGGAAGTTTCAAGAAATCTAAAGGTGTCGAAGTTACTTTCAAGAAGAAAGAATAAGTACCCCGTTGGGGTTGCCAGTTGACACCCATATTCCAACAATGTAAATCTCTCGAAAAGCCAAAGTCAGGATAAGTCATGGCCTTGCGGGAAAAATCATAACCGATATTACCAACATTCAAACTCCAATGTTCTGTCAAAGGAACACGCCCACTTGTGTTCACCGAATTGGTTCTTATCTTTCCTTTCACTTTATCTCCTTCTTTCGAAAATGTATAGGTTAAGTTATGGCTAATTCTAAAATTAGCAAACCAATCCATCAAACGCGCTTCCTGCGCAGTAGTTGGTTTTTTATTTGATTTTTTATTAGTATTTTTCCCCGTAATGGCATCGGCTATTTGCTGCAAAGTAAAACCAGTAGAAAACGACATATTCATCGATACAAAACGTAAAATTTTGTGATTGGTATTCCAATAAAATTGATTGATTGTGCGGCCTTCTTTATTCACCGCATAAGGATCAAAAGTAGCGGAAATTCTAAAATTAGTCATCTTTCTAAACAACCTAGAGCCTCCACTGATGGAAACCTTCGACCAACGCATACTATCTGCCGCAAAATTATAACTACCACCCATACTAATATTATCAAATAACCGGGTTCGTTTCAAAGAAGTATCCTTTCGGGAAAAATACTTTGCTTCAAAAAGGTGTCCGATACTATAGGTAATAGCCATCTGTTTACCTTGACTAGGCGGACGACTATAAATTCCATTTGGATAAAGATATTGCAACTTATATTCGTCGGGTGCTTGGCGTGTATCTCGCTGCACATATTCGTAATAATGAAAAGGGGATTTGGTGTAATCCGGTCTAAAATTAAAACCAATACTCGGACTCATTGTATGCCGAATACCTCTTAAAAATCCTTTTCTAAACCTAATCGTCCCAAATATCTTCGTATTCAAAGAAGCCCCTAAACTAAAGGTTCTGACAGCTCTAAAACCATTTATCCTAGTTGTATCTTGATGCCCAAAAAGAGTATCTTGCCTTATATTAGAGATACTACCATCACCATTAAAAAGTGTGTCATTGGTAAACGTCAAGTTATCATTAAAATGATAGTCATTTCCTTTCAAGTACCACAACTCTTGATAGTCTGCACGGGGCGTAAAATTAAAATATTTTAATACCCGAAAAGAAGCATTTGTTCCAAGATTATGCTTGGCTCCAATGTTCAAATCTTGCCAGGTTTCTTTTTTTAATACCGTACTATCTGAAGTTTGGATTGTGTTTTTAGTTTGACCAGAATAAGTTAGTGCAAATTTTTCATACCATTTTTCTTTACCAATTCTTTGCTTGCGCTTAAACGGATAAATCTGTTGCATTCTCAAATCTACAGTTGGTAGATTTAGAGTCATTCTACCTGTTTGCACATTTTGGGAATGGCCCAAACTTGTTGTTAAAGAAAACGGAGAAGAAGGGAATTTTCGCCGAAAGGTGACCCGTGAAGAATATTGATTTCTCAAGACATTATTCGCACGATTTAAAGTAGTACTTTCAAACTTATTAGATTCAATATTAACACTTGCAGAAAAGGAATTATAAGGATGTGCATTACTCGCTTGACTATGCCTCCAAATGATTTTTTTGGGTCGTTGTATTTGTGGTTTTAGCTCTCCAAATTTTTCCGTTTTCAATGTGGAAACTGCTACCGTAAATTCGCCATCATACTTATATCTTTTTTTATATTTCGTAGCTGCTTGTACGCCCCAGCTTCCTTTCATATATAAATCTGCTGTCAGTTTTAGATCCATCCGAGGACTAATCGGAAAATAATAGCCAATATTTTTCAAACCAAAACCTAGTTCTGGAGAGCTCTCAAAATCCTGTGGAAAAATCAAACCCGCATGGCGCTCTTCAAAAATAGGAAAAAAACCAAAGGGCAAAAACAAAGGAGTCGGCACATCCATTATTTCCAAATTCGAAGGACCGACGACGATTAATTTATTTGGCACGACTTTCTGCTTTCTACTTTTTATCCCATAGTGAGGATGCTCTGCGTCGCAAGTTGTAAAAATCGCATTTTGGCTAAAGACATAATCGCGAGTATGTGCACTATCTTGAGCAAAAAACTTAGCTTTTTCCGAAAGGACATAAAGATTATTCTCGAAGGTACGTGCATCTATGATTTGCCCTTTTTTTGATTTGAAGTTATAACGGAGTTTATTGGCAGTAAAATCTTGTGCACCATCCGCAAATTTGGGTTTTTCGATTGGCTTACCCAAACTATCTAATACATAATCCGCAGTCAAAATATTATTTTCCCAATCCAATACGATATAACCTGCCTCCAACGATATCGTGGTATATTTCACTTTGGCCTGACCAAAAAGATATATTTTCTTGTTTTGGATATCATATTCAATGGAATCCCTTGCATCAAAAAAAACAGGCGCATCCAAACTATCAGGCGAAATCCGATAACGCAATGTATCAGGCTTTTGGGTCATCGCAAGTGAGTCCAATTGGGTCGAATCAGCCGTATCTACTTGCGTCAAAAGGGAATCAACTGCCAGTGAATCACTCACTTGAGCTTGCGCAAAAATAGCATTCCCTAAAAATATTATAAGAAAAAACCATATACGACTGTTTAAGGAATTATATTTGTAGTATAAAACCGAAAAAAGCCCTATTGTGGGGTTAAATTGCTTATTTTGATTGACTTTCAACGAGAATCTATTAATTTTTGAGTTCAATTGTCCATTAGAACGAGCATCCCTAAATATTGATTATGCGAAACTACATCTTCTATGGCACTCTAATCGTGTCCCTTTGTTTTTTTAACGTAAGTTTAACGGCTAAGGACATCTTAGGTGGGACAAAGGTGGAAAATTTTAACATTACGGACCCTATCTTTCAAGAGATTTCAGGTTCAAAAGTGGATGTGATAATCATAGATCCAGGTCATGGAGGCTATGACAGTGGTACATCTGGCTTACATAATACCAAAGAAAAGGACATTAATCTCCGAATCGCTTTATTTGTTGGAAAATCAATCCAAGAGCATTTTCCAGCGCTAACAATAATCTATACCCGTAAAACAGATGTCTTTATTCCACTTTCCGAAAGGGCTAAAATTGCGAATGATGCAAAAGCAGATTTGTTCATTTCCATCCATTGCAATGCCATGCCTCTAAGTGCTGCTGGAGCCAAAATTCATGGTTCAGAGACCTATGTATTAGGTGCCACAAAAAAAGAACACAATCTATCTGTAGCCAAAAGAGAAAATGAAACGATACTCATGGATCCCAACCATGCTAGTTATCAATTCATGGATGCGGACTCTCCAGAATGGCATATTTTTATGAGTATGTATCAGCAAAATTATTTGGAGCGTAGTATTCAGTTTGCGGACTTAGTCGAAAAGAAATTTGCCGCTTACAACAAAAGAAAAAGTAGAGGTGTTGTCCAAAATAATTTCCATGTATTGCGTGAAGTTGCTATGCCAAGTGTCCTCATCGAAACTGGCTATCTATCCAATTTTTCGGACGAAAAATATTTAAAAAGCAAGGAGGGGCAAATGAAAATAGTTCAAGCTATTTCAGATGCTTTTTATGAATACAAGACGGGGATTGAGGCCAATGCACCTGTTTATATCAATATCGCGCCCACGCACATTGCAGACTCAAAACTGGATACTAGCAATGACTTTGCATCAGAAGCACCAAGTATTTTAGCCGAAACTTCAACTGCTGCCGCCTCTAACCAAGGGCCGATAACTACGGCAAAGCATAAACTTAAAAAAGATAAAAAACAGACTGCAACTAAGGTTCGCCTTGCGGAAAACACCTTCCCCAAACCCCAAATTAAAAGAAAAAAGAAGAAGGTTACGCAACAATTGGTCATCCCTAAACCTATCATCAAAAGATATTTTCCAGCTCCTAGAGCAGAAAAAGTTACGGCCTCTATAGAGCAAAATACTTTTGAGGATATAAAACCCGTTCAGAATGTCAATAAATCCAAAATCATTGTGATGTCCTCAGGTCAGAAAGATTCTGAAGGGCCTTCTCCTAAGCCCATTAAAAGGTCCAGAAAAAAGAAAAAATTAGTGGACATCAACAGCCTAGAAATGACTCCTGTTTTCAAAATTCAATTAGCCGCTTCAAAATCACCTCTAAATGTTAAATCAAAAAAATATAACCAGCTCTCTAACATTGAAGTCGTTTATGAAGCTGGCTACTTTAAATATTTGACTGGGCATACCAAACATTGGTCAGATATCACCAGTGTTTTCAAGGTGTTAAAAAACAAAGGATTTAAAGGATTTATTGTAGCATATTTGAATGGACACCGTATAGGATTAGAAGAGGCACGCAATATGGCTGGGAAATGATGTACTTACAAGTTGCAACTTCCATAATTTAATGTACTTTTGCGCAAGCAAATAATAAAATAACAACATGTCTAAAGAAATAAAACTTGGCATTTTTGGTATCATAGTGATTTTAGGAGTCGTTTTTGGCTATCGCTTTCTGGCAGGAGAAAACCTCCTTACAAGCTCCAAATTCTATTATATCTATGTGGACGATGCCAAAGGCTTAATAAAGTCCTCTCCTGTTTTCCACATGGGTTTTCAAGTTGGAACCGTCACGGATATCACCTTTGATTACAACGAAACAGATACCAAGGTCAAAATCGAAATGAAAATCGACGAACCTGTCAAGATGAATGCAGACGCCATTGCCGAAATTTATAACAATGGACTCATCGGTGGTAAAGCCATTCAAATAAAGGTCAACCATCAAAGTAATGCGCCTGCAATTGAGTCTGGAGCGACCATAAAAGGGATTTCTTTAAGTATGTTGGAAACGATGATTGGAAGTCCTGACGAAATCAGCCCTTATGCCCAAATTTTAAAAGACGGCTTAGTGAGTGCTTATGATACCATTGCGACTCAAGCTAAAGACCCGACGGGACCTGGAGTAGGCAAAATGTTCAATGACGCCGACATCATCCTCGCCCAAATGAAGGTGACGATGCATCACTTAAATAAACTTATCAAAGCATCTAGTGTCCATGTGACAGCTGTTTTGTCTGATTTGTCTGCGGTCACATCCAACCTAAAAGCCTCTAATGCGGCAATCACTGGAATTATTGCAAATACACAAAGTATCACCAAAAAGCTAGATGACGCGGGTCTTGATTCAACAGTAATCGGTGCCAATGCGGCTATTCAAAAACTAGAGCAAACATTGGTTTCCACCAATACATTAATAACTAAATTTGACGCTTTGGCTGCTAAAGCCAATGAGGGAGATGGGACACTTGCAAAATTATTAAATGACCCGGAGTTGTATATAGATTTAGCGAAATCTGTGAAAAACACCAACCTATTACTTCAGGATTTTCGACTTAATCCAAAGCGTTATGTCAACGTATCGGTTTTCGGAAAAAAACAAAAAAACTATGTTGTACCTGAAAATGACCCTGCAGAGAAAAAATAGCACAATAGTTGCTTCTTGATACGTACCACATTATCCTATGAACACTAAGAAAAAGAAAAAGGTATATTTTCCCAATCTTGATGGGCTGCGTTTTATCGCTGCCCTTTTGGTCATCATTCACCATATTGAGATGAGCAAAAAAGAAATGGGATTGCCTCATGTCTTTGGATCTAGTGTGTTCCAAGAATATGGTATTGGTACTTTAGAATCTTTTGTTCATGTAATTGGTAAGCTCGGTGTTGTCCTTTTCTTTTCATTAAGTGGCTTCTTGATAACCTATCTTTTGATTATTGAAAAGGAGCGGACAGACACAGTCGCAGTCGGCAAGTTTTATCTTAGACGGGTGATGCGGATTTGGCCATTATATTTTTTGATTGTCATCTTTGCTTTGTTTATTGCACCACATATTGATTTCTTATCTATTCCGGAATATCCGCTTGAACATGTCCAATCTCATCTATGGATTAAAGCATTTTTATTCTTGTTTTTCCTTCCTAATTTGGTTTTGGTTGGTTTAGGTATTATTCCTTTTGCAGGACAAACTTGGTCTATTGGTACGGAAGAACAATTCTATTTGATGTGGCCTTGGATTATGCGTAAAGCTAAAAACGTCAAGAAAGTTTTGTACTGGATTATTGGCATTTACATCGCCGTTCTTTCATTATTAAGTATGGGTTTAAGCAATCATGCGGTCTATCATTTGGCTAATCGTTTTTGGAATGCTTTTAATATTGACATTATGGCTATTGGTGGTATCGCCGCCGTTTTAGTTCATGGAAAAGCGCCTATTCTGAAAGTGCTTTACAGCAAAAAAGTCCAATATCTCAATCTTGCAATTATCGCTTTATTGATTGGTTTTGGCGTACATTTTCCGATGCTTCACTTTGAAATTTATGGTGTCCTTTTTACTTTGATGATAATGAACTTGGCTTCAAATCCAGATACCGTTTTGAACTTAGAAAACAAGACATTGAAATATGCGGGTAAGATTTCTTATGGCTTGTACATGTATCACTCGCTTGTCATTTTGATTGTCCTCAAGACTTTACAGCATTTTGACCTATACACTGACTACCTACTCTATCCGCTTTCTGTGATTTTCTCTGTGCTTCTAGCGACTTTGAGTTATGAGTACTTTGAGAAACAATTCCTTAAATTGAAAAAGAAATTTGTGGTGGTTGATAGTGGTGCTAAGGTTTAATTGAATAGCATTAAACAACCGATTTTTTCAACCTTTTCAAAAGGTATATCCTGCTAAAAAGTGTAGATACCTAATTACTTACTCAGCTAAGAGACTTACCCCGACTTTTTCGAATCCGAACCGCAACCACCTTATACTCTGGGCAATATGCCTCTGTATCCATCACATCTGACGTCAAATTATTAACCATAATTTCTGGAAAATGAAATGTGGTACTCAAAATACCTGGATTTACATCTTCCGTTAAATGTGCTTTAATATCAACTTTACCTCTTGGAGATTCTACACACACCAACATGCCTTCTTTAATACCTTTTGCCGCAGCATCTTGTGGATGAATCATGATAACATCTTCGGTTAGAATTTCTACATTATTTGTACGACGAGTCATCGCACCACAATTATAATGTTCCAATTCACGATTAGTGGTTAAGATAAAAGGGTAATCTTTTCCATTTGTGGTCAATTCTGGAGACTCCGCAAAATCTTTAAATTCAAAGTATCCCTTTCCTCTTTTGAAAGTATCTGTATGCAGAATTTTTGTATCCAAACCTCCATTGGCTACTGGCCATTGTTTTCCATTTTTTGCCAAATTCTTCCAAGTGATTCCTGCAAAGAAAGGAACAATTTGACTAATTTCTTTGAGCATCGAATTCGGTTCATAATCTGGCTGCTCATAGCCCATTCTATTCATAATATCAACGATGATTTGTCCATCTGGTTTGGAATTACCGATGGGTTCGACTACTTGATTGACTCTTTGTACTCGACGCTCACCATTCGTAAAGGTTCCTGATTTTTCAAGGAAGGAGGCTCCTGGCAAGATGACATCTGCATATTTTGCCGTTTCTGTCATAAATAATTCTTGGACTATAACTAAATCTGTTTTGTTCAAGGCTTTAATTATTTTCTGGGTATTTGGATCGGTTTGCACAATGTCTTCTCCGATGATCCAAAGCGCCTTTAAATTTCCTTCTAGGGCCGCATCAAACATGTGGGGCGTTTTCAATCCTTCTTTCTTGGGCAACGGCACACCATAGAATTTTTCATATTTCATGATGTTTTCCGTAAGGTTCACATCAAAATAACCAGCTCCTTGGTGAGGTTGTACGCCCATATCGGCGGCTCCTTGTACATTATTCTGTCCGCGTAATGGATTGACACCCACGCCTTTACGCCCAATATTTCCAGTCAACAAAGCCAAATCAGCTATCTGCATCACCGTAAAAGTACCTTGTGTATGTTCCGTTACGCCTAGTCCATGAAAGGACATCGCATTGTTTGCTTTGGCATATGCGTGAGCTGCTGCTTTCGCCAAATTACGATCCACACCGCTAATGGATTCCATCTTGTCTATATTCAGATTTCTTAATTCTTCTGCAAAAGCCTCAAAGCCTTCTGTTCTTGATATTACAAATTCTTTGTCCTCCAAGCCTGCTTCTAAAATATAATGCATCATCATATTGAGGACGGCTACATTTGTTCCGGGGCGAAGGGCTAGATGATATTTGGCATATTTTGCAACTTCTGTTTTTCTTGGATCAATAACGATGAGATTATTTTTTTTCATCGCAAACTGCTTAATCTTTGCACCCGTCACAGGATGCGCAGCAGTTGGATTTGCACCAATAACCAAAATACAATCTGTATAATTAATATCGTCAACAGAATTGGTCGCCGCGCCTGTTCCAAAAGTACGTTGCATTCCCAAAGCTGTCGGCGAATGACAAACCCTTGCACAACCATCAATATTATTCGTTCCGATAACCGCACGCAAGAATTTTTGCATTAAATAATTCTCTTCATTCGTACATCTAGAAGAAGAAATTGCAGCGATACTATCTGGCCCATAATCTTTTTTATAACTAGATAATTTTTCCGCAAGGAAGTCATAAACTTCCTCCCACGAAACAACTTCTAATTCTCCATTTTTGCGAATCATTGGATCCGTCAATCGCTCTGGATGATTATAAAAACCAAAGGCATAACGCCCTTTCAAACAGGTATGACCTTGATTCACTTCTGCATCATACGGCGCAAGAATACTATTTATTTTTCCGTTGGAAACCGACACATTCAGGTTGCACCCAACTCCACAGTAAGTACAAACTGTCCGAATCGGTTCCGCTAATTGAACGGCTTTAGATTCAAAAATATCAGAAATTGCTGACGTTGGGCAAGCCTGCACACACGCCCCACAACTCACACAATCAGACTCTGCAAAACTACCTTCTTGTCCCATGATAATATGGCTATCAAACCCACGGCCTGCAACCGCTAAAACCAATTGCCCCTGCACTTCATCACAAGCTCGAACGCACCGATAACAATTAATACACTTAGCCAAATCACTAGTCAAATAGGCGTGGCTATTGTCTTTTTCTTTATCCAAATGGTTTTTACCTTCGGGATATCGAACAGCTCGAATGCCTACTTCTGCAGCAAGTGTTTGAAGCTCACAGTTATTATTTACTTCACAAGTCAAGCAATCAAGTGGGTGATCTGTGAGCACTAATTCGATGATGTTTTTGCGCAAGCGATTAATACTTTCGCTATGCGTTTCGATGTATTGTCCAGCGCTTATCAACGTGTGACAGGAGGCTAATGCCTTGGTTGGGCCATCTTTTTCGAGACGTACATCGACCGTACATATTCGACACGATCCAGATGGTGTCAGATTGGGTGCATCACAAAGTGTGGGTACAAATTTCTCCCCTTTATACCGACGAATAAAATTAAGCAAAGTTTCTCCTTCCTTAAACTCGTGTGGCTGGTTATTGATGTAGGCTATATTTTCCATATCGCTTATTTGTAATTCTTAAAGGGTAAAAAATGGGTTGATTTCTTCTGCATAATATTTCATTGCATTGCGAACTGGCAACGGAATACCGCCACCATGTGCACACAAAGACCCCGTCTCTAAAGTAAATAATAGGTCATCAAAAAGCGGGCGATCTATTTTTAATTCTAAAGCATTTGCTTTTTGAATCATCTCATAGGCTCGCTGTGTTCCAAGCCGGCAAGGAAAACATTTTCCACAACTTTCATAAGCCGCAAAATCCATTAATTCTTCCAGATACTCCATCATAGGTTTCCTTTCCGGAATACAGACAATGGAGGCATGGCCCAAAAGAAATCCATTGGACTTAAACGACTCAAAATCAATGGTTAAGTCTTTTATTTTATCCATCGGAACGATTCCACCCAAAGGTCCTCCAATATGTAACCCTTTCACTTTTTCTTTAAAACCTTGCCCTAGCTCCTCAATCACTTGCGTCAAAGGCGTACCCATATCCACTTCATAAATCCCGGGGCGATTAAAGAAACTATCCAAGGAAATTAATTTAGTACCAGTAGATTTTTCTGTTCCTATTTTTGCGAAAGCCGCACCCGATGAAAAAATAAAAGGCAAGGAAGCCAATGTCTCTACATTATTCACTGCCGTCGGCAATCCAAACAAACCTTCTTGAGTGGGATAAGGCGGACGTGTTCTTACTTCGGGGCGTTGCCCTTCGATGGAATTTATCAAAGCCGTTTCTTCCCCACAAATATAAGCGCCTTGCGCCTTGATGACTTTAAAATCAAATTTAAAATTTGGAGTAATCGAATTACGTCCAATTAATTGTTTATCACGCAAGGTTTGAATCGCATTTTCAATAATAGTTACCGCTTCAGGATATTCCGCCCGAATATATATTATCCCCCACTCTGCTCCTGCCACAAATCCCGAAATCATCATCCCAAATAAAACAGAAAAAGGTTGTTGCTCCAACAAGTATCTATCTGAATAAGCACCCGGATCTCCTTCATCTGCATTACAAATAACAAACTTTGTTTCAGCCTCTTGACTAGCCATTCCAGCGAGCTTAATACTTATAGGAAAACCAGCTCCTCCTCTACCCCGCAACTTTGATATTTTTAATTCTTCTGCCACTTCTTCCCGATAACCCTCTAAAGATAAGGCGTGTGTCCACCTTTCGGCGAAACCTTCCAGGCCTCCATCTAATCCTTTGACTAACAATCCATTACCAATGGACTCAATGTGATAATTATCTTTTTTTTGTGGTCTTTTTTGGGTCACTACGTCCTCTATTTCGGAAGGAGTCAATCCAGAATGATTCAAACCAACCATTTGAAAAGCACCATTTTCATGACAACGCCCAAGACAAGTAATATGCCCAATTTCGTCTTGCGAAAAATGCTTCCCCAATGCCTTTTTCACTTCATCCTGCGTACCTGCATTATTACAGGCAGAGCCATTACAGACATACACTTTTTTGCCTTTATTCTCTGGTTTTAAAAAGTCATAAAAAGTTGTTGTTCCATAAGCTGTTGCTTTTCCTATTAAAAATTCATCGGCTAATTGAGCCAACTCCTCTTTAGTCGGTGCGCCTGTATTTTGCGCAAGCCGCCCCATCTTATCGAATAGATTTTCTTGAATACCTTTTCGTCCAGAAAGCTTGGAAATATTTTTTGACATGATTAATTATTTTGTAGCTTGATGGGTTGATTAATTCGTTCGCTGTGGGCGTAGCAAGTTGCTTTGTCTCCACGACAAAAACCGAGTAGTGTTAATTGATTTGCCTCAGCGCATTCAGCTGCTAAAGTTGAGACCGCAGACACCGCAGCGAGAACGGCAAAATTAGCAATAGAAGCTTTAGACACAATTTCAAAAGAAACTCTTCCACTCACTGTCAAGGCAAAAGCCTCTTCTAATTTATTTCTTAATATTAAATCTCCAATGACCTTATCGACCGCATTGTGGCGACCAATATCTTCCATGATACTGAGTAGGTTTCCACTATCGTCAAAAGCTGCAGCGGCATGTGCTCCACCCGTTTGGATAAAATTAGTTTGATGTACCGTCATTTTTTCAAACCAAGTTTGTACATCTTGAAAATTAAATTGTCCAGATTTTTCAATTCGATGTGGCTCCAGCCCTATATCCGCCAATTCTTGCTTTCCACAGATGCCACACGAAGAAACGGAGACCATGGAGCGTTTACTGATTTTGGGATGGATACCTTTCGGAAAAAGGAGATTGATGGTGGTCGAATCGGAATTATTGGTCAATCGAACACTTGGCAATTCATCTTTATATGCCAATATTCCTTCCGTAAAAAGCAAACCTATCGCCAATTGGCGATCCATCCCAGACGTCCGCATAGTAATCGTAAAAGACTGACTATCAATGAGTAACTCTAAGGCTTGCTCTTCAAGAAGCGCTTCAGAAGTGGCTTGAATCACTCCTTTTTTGTAGTTGATTGCTTGGTGGTGTTTAATGGGCATTACCGACAAAGTTGTTTGAGGGTAAAGATAGGATTATTTTATTGGCGATGGTGTTTTTTGGGGATAGAATGTCAACTTCCTCATTTGTTAAATAATCAAATCAGTTAAAGAATACCTAATAATTTCAATTGCCAAAAGTTATAAAACTAATGGCTTCATTCACTATACAACCGAGCCTGCTTAACATAAATCTTTCTTGGAGAGACCGTGGAATCCACTTTAAATTCTAAGTCAACTGCAAAATCTTCATAGCTACAATTGCAATTGTGAGGCAAAGAAAAATAGTGATCTTTTATTAATTGGCAATACGTTGCAAGTTCATAAATCTCCTCATCTGTCATAACAGGCTTTCCTTCCAATTCGGGAACATTAGAATGTGAAAGGTATTCAATTGTAAATTTATTAGTGTTCAAGCTGGTTGTGTAAGTTAATATTTGGTCTTGTAAAATTCCAGGCTCTGGATAGACAATACTATATTCTTTGTATTGGACATTAATTGTAAAAGCATGATTTACATTGTACAGATTTTTAGTCACAACCACCCCATTTGCATCTTCATCTGGAAAGGAACGGTGTACCATAACACCCATTGCTATTGACTTTTGATTGATTTTATAATAGGAACGTTCTTCAAAAGCACGGAACTTCCAAAGACTCGCCCAAACTTTTTTTATAGCTCTTTCAACCGTTTTAGTTGGATTATCCTTCTTTGCTGAGTAAGAACTATAAAGTCCGGCTCCACTAAAATTTTCTAGGTCCTCCGCATTCGTTGAAGAGCGAAATCTAAAACTAGGAAAACTCTCGAAATTATTAATTTTAGCATTTACTAAATCTAATAACACGGTGTCAATAGGTGCTTTTTTAATCAGCTTGCGCAAAGCTTTTAATTGACTTTCTCGATACTCAATATTTTCAATAAAAAGAGTATCTGCAAGCATATTATTTATAACGCTATCTATTCCATTATTCTTTAAATGTTGATTATAATAATAAAAAGGAATGGCGAAATAATTTTCTGGCAGAGGTATGGATCCCATGTTAACTAATTCTGCAAAATTTGCAGCCTTTCCACCAATCATTTTTACGAAAGTAACATCCGCATTCTGCATTTGGATCAACCCTTCAGTCAGTGTATCTACTTCCAACACGATAGAATCCTGTGGCTCTTTTTCTGCCCAAAAGTTCATAGCTTCTTCAAGGGATGCTTTCCGCAAGGCAAACGAATCCGCTTCTACTTTTAATAAGACTAATTCACCCAACAAAGAATCAATTCTAGGATTACTCCAAGCATCTTTTAATGCCATATTCGGGGTGTGCCTATTGTGGCTCAAAATATTAATATGACTAAGCGGAGTTTGAAACTCAGTTGTGATAATTCCGGCTACAACTGGAACATCATTTGGAACATCGTCCAACAGGACAATATCATGCCTTCCTAGATAGACATCTTTCAATTTCTCCACTTCGACCTTTCGCAAAAATCCATAATTTTCCGCAAAGTTCAAAGCCTGAAAATTTTGACCTAAGAATAACTCTTCAGAAGTAATAATCGGTACATCCGAACAAGCCTCCCATTCTGATTTATTAGCATACAGAAAAAGTTTATCCTTCAAATAAGAAGTCGCCAGTATCTTATCATAAAAGGCAGTTATTCCTTCACAATCAATCTGGTCAAATGCTACAAAATTAAGTACATACTTATCTATACTTTTATGATAGTCTAAAGATGCCGTGTACAAGAATCGCTCTGATACATTTTGATACTGCGAATGAAAAAAATCACTTCCAGAACCCATATACCCCAACATATTTACAGCAAACCAATAATGATTGGGATGTCGCTTAACATTAAAATAATAAATTTTGTCTTTCGCAAAATCATATAATATCTTAATAGACTCCACCTCTCCATAGTTAGTCACAGAGGGGGACATTTTCAACATATCAAAAGCCTCAGACTGAATCAATTCACTAAAATAATCAAGCGTATTATACTCTTTTTTCAATAAACCAACAGACAATTTCGAATGATTAGGATTCAAACTCACTTCTCGATCGTAGTACCCATTCCTTAAAAATAACAAACTTGAATCGACTCCGATAACTGGACCACTCAGGGAACTTTGTCGAACAGAAAAATAATCCATCCCATCAGAGAACAACGACAACACAATTGATTCTTTACCTTGAACACTTAAATAATAATACCCACTTTGTATTCTAGGCAAAAGCAAATAACCCTTTTCGATAATTTTTTGAGCAAATACTTGTGTCCCTTTCGTATTAAAAAGATAAATAGTTTTGGGCTCCTTAAAATTCCAATAAAAATAATTATTGGTTACAAAAAAATACTTTTCTTGAGTATCCCCTTGACTTTGAGTAGGCAAATAAAATGAGCCATCAAGACTCGTCTGCGTCCACTTATGAGTATTGGAAGACTGAACCTCCACATAAGAAATTGGTTGCTGACTACCCACATCAAAAACGACACCCGTATAGGGTTGCTGACACCACAAAGAAGAAGAAAAGGTTAGAAAGAAAAGGATTATTAGATATTTATACATAGCAATTATTTTATAGCTTACAATATATAAAAAATAAAACAATTCAAAGAGGATTTGAGCAGAAAAAAGTGCACGGCATGCGACCATACTTCATCGTTCTCCTTTCCTCCAGCACCAATTGACTCTCTACCAAAAAACCCTTACATTTGTACACAATTCCCCTTTTATATTTAGAAAAACTAACAAGCATGTTCCAAAAATATGCATTACTACTACTTTGTCTTTTTGCCTCATTCACTACTTTTGCGCAAGTAGATTATACCGCAAACGACCATGTAACACCTTATACTGGCACCTTTAGACCAGGTATTAATTTTGGGGAATATCCAACTTATACAGATGAAGAACTGGCAGATTTAGCAGCCGGAAATCTTAGTAAAACCATCAAAGGGGTCGGCGTAAAAGCTGCTAGACCAGGACTTTTTGAAGCTTTTACAGAGCTCTATGGGATTGATGCACGAGTTAGCACTTATCAATATTATGAACAATTAGGCTTGACAGAGAATACGGTGATTGTCGGCTTCCCTTCAGAAGAGCATACTGATCAGACCTTCTATTGTCCGACGGTACACTCCACTCTTTTCAAGGATATGTATCTGGATATTTGGGACGATGGAGCCAATGGCACACCCGTAAATGATGATAATCTGTATGCAAAATATATTTATGATTTGGTTACGACTTATAAAGATTATGTCCGTTTTTGGGAAATTTGGAATGAACCTGGTTTTGATTACACAGGCGCTCTTGGTCCGTTGCAACCTGGCGCAGAAGGCAATTGGTGGGACAACAATCCGGAACCTTGTGATTACAAACTTCGGGCACCCGTCATGCATTATGTACGCATGTTGCGGATTAGTTATGAAGTAATTAAGAGCGTAGATCCAGATGCTTATGTTGTTGTTTCTGGTACCGGTTTTCCAAGTTTTTTAGATGCTATATTAAGAAATACGGACAACCCTATTGATGGAAGTGTGACTACTGAATATCCTTTGGGTGGAGGCGCATATTTTGATGTAATGGGTTATCATTTTTATCCTCATTTTGACGGAAGTTTAAGAGAATGGGATGATGCTTCTCAAGCATGGATTTATCACCGTCATTCAGATGCAGCGGCTGATGGTTTAAAGAAAGCCAAAGATGACATGCAAGTAGTATTAAGTAATTATGGTTATGATGACTCTGCGCATCCTAGCAAAAATTGGATCATCACTGAGACTAATTTGCCTCGAAAAGAATTTAAAGATTTTATCGGTTCTAATCAAGCACAAATTAATTTTGTAGCGAAGACTTACGTCGAATGTGTTCGCAATAATATTGCTCAAATGCACTATTACAAAATCTCTGAAGACACCGATTACGATGGCGCCTATTATGAATTTAATACAATGGGTCTTTACAAGAAATTAAACAACCAAAAACCTGAATTTCAAATCCGGACAGACGAAGGTATTGCTTTAGCTACTGCGACCGATTTACTTTTTGAAAAGACTCTTGATGAAGACAGATTGGCACTTTTAAACCTACCTACTACGGTAAAGGGTGGTGCTTTCAAAGACGAAAATGGCAACTATACCTACGTTCTTTGGGCAAAAACCACTCAAGACAAATCAGAAGTTGCTTCCGCAAATATTACCTTTCCTTCTGGATTAGGCGTCTCTGAATTATTAAAATATAATTGGGATTTTAGCCAAACCAATACTATTGAAAATATATCTTCATCGAATATTACACTGTCGGCGACCCCTACTTTCTTTGCAGAAAAATTATTTAATACTTCTACCGAAACCTTCTGTGCAGGAACTTCTTTTGCAGTTGATGCCATGACAATAAGTGATGCTAGTACTTACGAATGGATTTTCGAAGGAGGGACGCCATCTTCCGCTAATATTAAAAATACAAGTGTTAGTTTTTCAACAGCAGGAAGTCACAAAATCATCTGCAAAATTTTCAATAGTTCTGGTGATAAAATTGCGGAACAGTCCCGAACTATTCTTATCGAAGACATTCCACTACCTTATTTCGAGCTTACGCAAAATGGCCCCATATTAAGAATAGATTCCGTTAATGGTATTTTTAATATGCAATCTTGGCTGTGGGATTTTGGGGACACCAACACCAGTGCTCTAGCTAGTCCAACTCATGTTTTTTACGCAAGTGGAAGCTACAATGTCCAACTGACCGCAACAAATAATTGCGGCACTGGAACACAGGAAAGAACGATTTCTGTAACCGCTCCTAATTCCACAGTTCTTACGGAAACTGCAAACGATACCGTCCAACACCAAGATGGTGCATTTAGACCTGGAGCCAACTTAAAAACTTTTCCAAATTGGACCGACAGCCAACTCGCCGATATAGCCGCAGGAAACATCAGCAAAAACATCAAAGGAGCAGGCGTAAAATCCTTCCGAACGATTCTCGGTGA
>JAUTBZ010006459.1:0-20616 GCA_032361785.1 Lepetodrilus galriftensis
CAGACCAACAGATTCTCCATCAGTCCCAGACCGAGTAATTCACCATCAGTCCTAGACCAACAGATTCCCCATCAGTCCCAGACAGAGTAATTCCCAATCAGTCCTAGACCAACAGATTCACCATCAGTCCCAGACCAACAGATTCTCCATCAGTCCCAGACCGAGTAATTCACCATCAGTCCTAGACCAACAGATTCCCCATCAGTCGCAGACCAACAGATTCCCCATCAGTCGCAGACCAACAGATTCCCCATCAGTCCCAGACCAACAGATTCCCCCATCAGTCCCAGACCGACAGATTCCCTATTGGTCTCAGACTGAGTCACTAAAGAACCAGGGGACCTATTCTCGAAACGTTCTTACGATCGTACGACAATCTTAACGATTCTTACATGATTTTTTTGTTACTGTTTTGGTGAAGGACCAGGAAGTTTAAAAGCTTCTTAGACCAAACTTTAAGGCCAATTGCGTGGGACAGAAAATTGGAATTATTTTAAAGAAAATATAACTTTTTTTATGTCTTTCTATTACTTCAAAAGTCTGTGAATAGAAATAATTGCATCTTTAAAAGTGAGATTCTATCTAAGAATTATTACATTACTACTTACACAGCCTGTTAAATTTTCAAGTTCAATGATCTTATTCAATTGAAATTACAATTCTAGTAAGAGATAATTAGATTTACTCAACTTGGAGAATTCCTAATTTCAAAATTTTCCTATTTGTGAGATGTATGTGACTGTTGGTGAGACGTATTTGACTGCTTTCCAGACAAACCTGCAGAAGTACAGTTCTCATGTCGGGACGCTGGAGCGAGAGAACATGGTCCTGTTGAACGAGGTCAAGAAGCTGCAGGCTCAGGTATGTTTGTCACATTTGTTTGAGCGTGTGTCACATTTGTCCTGAATCTGTGTCACGTTTGTCCTGAGAGTGTCACATTTGTCCTGAATCTGTGTCACGTTTGTCCTGAGAGTGTCACATTTGTCCTGAATCTGTGTCACATTTGTCCTGAATCTGTGTCACATTTGTCCTGAATCTGTGTCACAGTTGTCCTCATCTGTGTCACGTTTGTCCTCATCCTGGGATTCGAACCTGAGTTGCTGGATTCCAACACTCTACCAAATAAGCCAAAGGTGTAACCCCACCGGCCGAGACCAGTGGGAACATCTTATATCACACCCAGCTACATCTTTCTCATTGTTCCTCACAAGTGTCACATTGGTCCTCATACGTGTCACATTGGTCCTCATATGTGTCACATTGGTCCTCATATGTGTCACATGATCCTCATATGTGTCACATTGTTCCTTATAAGTGTGTCATGATTCTCCTGGCATGTGCCAATTGTGCCATATATGTCCTCGCTTGATACATCCAGCCATTTCTCAAATACACCAATTTAGTATAACATAGCCTAGCCTAGGAAGAATTGTACCCAGACCCCCAGGTAACGAAGTTTTGTGCTTGCAGCTGTCTGGCAAGGGAGACGACCACGACAAGTCCAAGCTGCTGCTGCAGCGGCTGAAGATGCTGGAGGCAGAGAACTCGGCGTTGGTGCTGGAGAACGAGCAGCAGCGACACCAGTACGAGAAGTGTCTGGACGAGATCGCCAACCAGGTGGTCCAGGCACTGCTGGCTCAGAAGGTGGGCAGAGTTACCTCCCCTGTGTGCAGAGTTGCACGTCGTCCTAGAGCGTGTTTGTCTGTCTTTCCTGGCAAACACACATTATTGTAACGCTATTACGTTATTTGAATGTGATAATCATTATGACATTGTTGCAATAACAGTATATAATGTTGTGTGTTTGCTGAGGATTTGTCATCCTTCATTTGTAGTATTTCAGAAACTATTAGTAAATTGAATGTATAACACCCTTCTAGCTGAGTATTAATTGATTTTTTTATTTTTATTAAATTTTCTTTTACTCTTGTGGGAAGGATCTGTTTCAAAAGACTATTCACTTTAAGCAAAATATTGGTTGTTTGTTTCTGCCTTCATTTATTACTATTTAGATGAAACGGATATTTCTACAGCCTTCATATTTAAATATCGATACATACACATTTATCCAAATATTAATGATATTTAATGGCAGTGGTTGATCCACTATTGTCGTTCAGATGAGATGTACATACTGTGACATTGAACACCCGTCTCTCTCTCTCCACAGACACTGCGCGAGGAATGCATGAAACTCCAGGGAAGAGTCCAGGACTTGGAGCTGCAGAACAGACAGCTCAACTTCATGTTCCAGCAGCGGCTACGCTCACCATCAGACTCCTCTGCTCAGGTGGGTAGCATCAATAGCTAGAGCACACACACATCTCACCATCTGTCCATTCTGTTGGTTTAGTATTGAGACACTATGGGGCTGCTCCTTTCTAGCTGTTCTGTCTGTACTTGCTGTCCGACGCATGCACAATTATACTGTGCAGTGTTGATCCTTTTTAACTGTGCATGCGTCGTACAGAAAGTACAGACAGAACAGCTAGAAAGGAGCAGCACCTATATGAAGAAGGGATCAAATTATTTCATGATAATTTTCAGCATATTTTTGGGTCATCTTTCTGCGACTTCTCATTTACCAATTTCATTGTCATTCTCATTCATCATTATAATTGTATTTCACAAAGTATTTATTGCACTTTCTTATATGCTTATTCATTTTATTTTATTCATGTTTAATATTTACTTTCAAGTTCATGGTTGTTTTCATTTTCTACAGCAATTGTCCAAAACCAAAACGTCTGCTTCTGCAGCCATTAAGGGGGAGGCAACTCCACAAAGCTCATCAGGGTCTTTACAGAGTATGTGCAGTGAATATGTAAGTATGAGAATGCTGCACTTCACATGCTGTTGTACATATACCTTTAATAAGAGACCAGAATTGTAGTTAAATAATGCATTACACTGTAGGTAATATTATTAACCCTTTCCATGCTGGAGACAACCAGAGATTCCCTAATGCAGTAGCTGTGTCTAATCCAGCAGGGAAAGGGTTAAACTGATATAGTGGAACAAAGAATTGAATGTTTCTGTACCAAAGTGATAGGCTTCAAAATGCCAGTTGATATAATTCTTGAAAATATTAATGTAAAAATTAAATAACTCTTATTACTACTCACTGCACTAAGGAAATTACAATAAGAGTTATTTATTTACTTTGATAACAGTTATTTATTTACTGTAATACCAGTTATCTATTTAGTGTAATAACAGTTATTTATTTACTGTAATAACAGTTATTTATTTACTTTGATAACAGTTAATTATTTGCATCGTCTCTTCCAGATGTTTGACGAGGGGCCTGGCATGCCACAGATGAGTTCGCCCCCTCCATGGCTGAGGGACAAGTTGGACCTTCCACTGACAGACGAGAGTCGACCCAGTTCCTCCGACACGAGTCCTGTGACGCCCACGACGCCCACCATCCCCACCGTGGTCACCGCCAACACCATCCCCAAAGCCAGCAGCATCTCAACTCTGCCGTCCAAGCTCGAAACAGAGTTCCCAGTGAACAATTCTAGTCCCAAAGTCAGACATGTGCCGGGGCTAGAGAGAGGATGTCAGTCGTTAGATCGCGTAGGTGTCAACAGGAAGTCCCCGGCTGTGAAGAATACCACTCGGCCACATCGCAAACCTAAAAGTTTAGTCAAAAAGTCTTCGAGCGTGAAAAACGTGAATTCCGAAGGTGCTACGAAGAAAGCCGAGGTCCTACCTCCGCCTCCTTCTCCTCGGGTCAAGTCTCGGATACCCAGCAAGGTGCCAACACCCACGACGCCCGGCCAGCGAACGCGGCTCGGCTCGGGCAGCCAAACTCCCGAAAAGAAGCCAGCGCAAGGACCAAAACACAGCACACCTCAAAGTTTCCACGATCTCATGTCGCAGAGGAAGAAGGCTCTGTCACGCGACAGCTCACCCAAGTCCAGCACCGCCGCCACCACCGCAGCCTCCGACTCCTCTCCGCAGCCTCCGTCGGACTCACCGAGACACGCGCCACAGCCGTTCCGCAGTCAGTACTACTACGACTACAGCGACGAGGACAGCGACTCTCGGCCGGTGTCCAGAGACTCCAGCTCCACCTCCACCGTGTCGCTCAACGACCTCCTGGACAACAGCCTGGACGCCGACCACCCGCTGGACGAAGACTTCCTCTCCGACTGGTCCAACAACTGTCTGTCTCCGAACAGTCTCAACTCCTCCTCCTCCGCCAACGGGCAGACCCGTATTCCCGTCATGACCAAGGGAATGTTTTACCACTACTCGAACCCAGCGCGCATGTCTCCGGTGCCGTCGCTGAAGGTCGTCAAGTCCGGGCCGTATTCCGACATCATCGTGAGGAACGGCACCGCGACCATCGTGCAGAGCGAGGACGGGCTGAGCGGGTGTAAGCCTCTGAGACCCGCCAACCTCATCCTGGTGCCCAGAGAGAAGCAGTTCTCCTGCGGGTTCAGCTCCTCGTCTTCCAGCTCATCCAGCGCAGAGGAACCCAAGTCCCTCACCAGCAGCGTCAGGCTCAAAACAGTAATAGAATCAAAGGGGTGCAACTCTGAACAAACCGCTGAAAACAAGGGAGGTAACACCGATATATCTCAAAAGACTGCTGCCAGTGAAACCGGCGGTAAATTTTCTCCCGCCGTGGAGAGCGGCAAGAATTGCATTGTGGGTAATGTGTCGTTGCTGGCGAGTCCGCCGGAGAAACTTAGGAAGATACCTCCGCCCGTGCCACAGAAGCCTTCACGGATACCGAAGATGTCGAGTGATGGGCCCAGTCCGATTGAGGACAAGCTTAAAGGACTTGTGTTAGACAAGGACGGGTTACCGTATCTGAGTGAGAATCTAACCGTTGAGAAACAGAAAGATCTGGCTGCCTTTCTAGTGCAGGACGTGATAGAGAGGGTGAAGAGTCAAGAAGTGATGGTGAGCAAGCCGAGACTGCATTCCAACGATTCCAGTTTCGACAGTGTGCGCGTCGAACGTTCTGGAAGCAAAGATGACGGATATTCCACAATGTCCAGTGACATTCAGCCAGAGATCTTGGAGAAATTCAATGACGCCGCCACTCAGAGGGCGGAGGTTCAGGTGAAGTGTCAGTCAGAAGCCCCTTCCTCCTCCTCCTCCTCCTCCGTCAAGACCAAGGACGCATTCACCGACGTGATGAGCGACCCGGACTCTGCGATGGAGACGTCGGCTCACAGTATGGAGCTCCGGAACTCCAACCACAGCCTGTCCTCACAGGTGTCCACCTCCAGCTGCGAGAGCGCGGTCAGCCCGGTGCTCAAGGTCAACGATATGAAGAAGTTTTTCGAGGAAGAGGCCAAGAAACTGAAGGACATCAAGCAGCTCAATTCGTCTCCGAGATCACCGCTCATTTCGCCAAAGAGTCCGAGGAGGCGCTGGCCGTTCGACCGCGACAAGCACGCGAGGAGTCCAACCGCCGTCAATTCCATGCAGCAGGTGGTGGAGGAGCTGGAGCAACCGTCCGACGTCTGCGAGGAGACTTCCGGAGACGACGGCTCGGTCCCGGCGTCGGACATCGTGTTCCAGAACTTCTCCGGGCTGGACGACGACTCCAGCTCGGATCCTGTGACGCCGCTCCACATCAGCGAGGACAAGCTCCTAGAAGACATTCCCGAGGATGACGAATGGGAAGCCATCCACAACAAGAATGTGCAGGAAAGTAAGACGACTCAACAACAACAACGAACCAACCCCCTCCTCCAAACACACCTAAAAAATTCCATGGAAAAATTGCCAAACAAACCTCAGCCTTTTACTCAAACACTTCCATCATCGCTAGATTCCAAGAAAGACTCTATCACCAACCTTCCTCCCTTGTGCCTTAAGAAGGCGAAGTCGGACACCGACCTGTCGCACGCCGGACAGACGAAATCTACCTCCATGTACGAAGACTTCACACAGGGAAACTGGGACAGCGGAAAGGTACCAGAACGTTCGTCGTCCGTGTCGGAAATGGATTTTCAGCCAGCTCCGAGCGGGATCCTGAATTGTGACTACAGGCGCCAACCCAGAAGCATCGACATCGACGAAACCTCCGTCCTCTACAGGGTACATAGCATCATCAAAGACTTCTGTCAATCTAAGGTACGCCCTGTCTGCAGTTTCTGTCAATCTAAGCTATCATGCTCTAGTGTATCCGTGTTCCTGGAAAGTTATTCCATCGACTAAGTATCATGCTGCCTACTACTAGTTATTCAGTTGAGTGTATTTTGTGTGTTTGCCATGTTACAGATGTCTCCCGCTCTGCAGTCAGATTCCGAAAGTGACTCCGAGGCCCAGATTAACTTTATTGAACTCTTGAAACAGAAGAGTCAAAGGCCCTTAACTCTTCCTGCGTGGACGCCCAAACAAACGCTGGATGAACTCAAAAAGGTAACCGATAAACTGGTTGAACATCTCTATACTGAAAGATTATTGGTTTTAATCTAGATGGGAAAAGCTCAATTTAAATCAGGTATTGGATCACCATCATGTCTGGTGAAATTGGTTGTATATGGCTTGATTAGTAGTAACTTTTAAATAAAATGGAATATGTATTCACTGTATGATTGTTGGTGTTTTCAGAGATCGACTCCTTCCCCGGTGTCAGTCAAGAAGTTCGACTCCTCCCCACCCGAGGACTGGCTTCTACAGTTCAGCAAAGAGGAGATTGACCAGCACATCCACGGCAGACCTCCTCCTCCTCCTCCTCCTCCTCCTCCTCCACCTCCTCACAACTCCTCCTCCCCACCTGGTGCTATCCACGACTCCAGCCGCAGCCCCTCCCACTGTGCCAACAATTCCAACAGTTCCACCCCAGCTCAGGATAGATCCTACACCTCCACCTCTGCCACGGAACAGGTTCTTCCCAACGGTCTCGATCAGGTGCACGACACCCCGGAACACATGCCTGGGATTTCGGAGGAGGCGCTCAGCGAGGACTGTCCACGGTCACCGCCTTCTGAGGAGCAGACCAGATTCAACAGCAACTTCTACAGCCTGGTGGATATGGGCTCCAACCGGAGTCTGTTCTCTGTCGGGAGTCACGAGCACGGCATAAACAAGCTGAGTCCCGGGAACTCCAGACAAGCTTCCACCAATGGCAGCAAGGAAGACATGGAGTCCAGAGAATTTGACGAGATTTCGAGACAAATCGCGAACCTTTCGAAAACCGTCAACGACCTTCACAGAAGTCTGTCCAGTTTAAACTCGGCCGATTCCGGGTCCAACAGCGATCTCCCGAACTCGTCGAATCAGAGACCGCCGTCCGACGTCATCGACGGGTACCACTGGGTGGACGACGACTTCTACACTGCGTCGTGCGGAGGCGAGGTCATCATCGGGAGCGACGAGTTGCTGGCCGATGACTCGGCCAACTGGGACTTCAGCGAGGAGAGCGGTGCCATGTGCGAGATGTCGGGGAACGGAGAGATCCACGAGGAGTTTTACGAGATCCAGGTCAATGGGACGTCCTGCAACGACCTGCCGGGATACGTGTACACCGAGAACCACCACGTCGGGTCCGCAGGGTATCGTCTAGACAGCACGTCTGTGCTGGAGTCGGCCGACAGTCATGTTCTAGATGCTGAGGTGAGAGCCTGTCATTTTGAACTGGTAACAGATTTGTTGTTATTGGAGACTTCTGAAACAGTAGTCCAAAGAACAGAATACTATAAGCTGGTATAGTATTCTATAGCCAGCTATAGTATTCTATTCTTTGAACTACTGATTCTACTGAACCCACTGACTGTAGCATTGCAGTGCAGATATCATCCTTGGTCTATCAGTACAAGCCGGTGATCGCAGGTTTACTGCAATTTTCATCAGCACTATGGATATTGGAGATTTCCTCCTGCCCTTTAACTGACAAGCCGCACGATCTATTAAATGAAAGCGGCTCTAAACGCAATTTAAAAATAAATAAATAAGAAAATAATAATAATTCTGTGAACCTTTTCAGAAGCGTGCCGATCTTCTCGACAGCATGTTGGCGTCAGGAGGTGACAGTAACGACAGTCTTGCCAGTGACATCGGCCTCGACCACATGATGTGTCAACGTCTGATTGGACGACGGAGGAGAGGTATGTTATGTGCAATCTTACTAACCCGTCTCTCATTGCATATACCGTATATACTCGTGGATAGGTCGAGGTTTAGGTACTCAGAAATAAAGATTGAAGAAGGGGGTCGACTAATAGACGGCGTCAAAATATCCCGGTGCAACCCTCCTTCTGCAAACTACATATTTTTTATGAATATTCTATAATATGAGATATTAATATAGATAGTATAGACATTCCATTCTACAACTATTTGTTTTTTTATTCCTGGTTAAAAGTGTCATGTATGGGTGAAATATTCCTGCTGTGACATAAATTCACTCTCTGGTTAAACTTTCTTATTGTCAGTGTGCCTTGGGTTTAAGAAGTGTGTGTCGTGGATGGGTGAAATATTCCCGCAGAGAGATAAAGCTGAGATTTAACTAAATCAATTTTAGAGTACTGAGTAAAGTGTCAATTTATATTGTTTTCCAGCTCGACATGAAGTCGTGCGATATCCTGCCGGCGCTCGACCCCCTCTAGACTTCTCCAAGTTCTTCATCAGGTACGGGGAACCAGAACGCGAAGCCATTTCCGCTTTTGACTTTTTGGAGGAAATGTCCGCTTCCAACTCAGAATCTGGATCTCTCCCGAGGCCGGCGTCTCTCGATGCAAAGGACGGACCCGCGAACCAAGCGTGCCACAGACACACCGGTCAGAACAATGTGAGTCAGGGTCACGGTTATGTGCAAGGTCGTGTGAATCAGAGTCAAGGTCACACGAATCAGGACAGACTCGAAGGTCAGCGAATCATAACGACATCGTCGGGGAGGGTGAGACGAATCGACAAGAACAAGCGCAAGAAACGAGGTGATGCGCTGAAAGCCTTGAAACAGCGGGAGAACATCGCCAGGAACGGAGTCGCTCGCTCTTGCGAGAGTAATGGACACGTGAGAAGAGACGACTCACCGCGGGGTCGAAGATCGGATTCGTTGGATGCCGAGACGGCGGGACATTTGTCTCTTAGTGACTCGTGCTGCGAAGAGTTCTCATCTTCAAACCCGAGTGTCAACGACCTCACTGTGCTATGACGGACACAGCAGTTAAATCGACATCTTCCACGACCTGCTTCTTATACAGTGCCCAAACTTCAGAACATGCATTGAATGACAAATGTTCCTAGGAAGGTATTCATCTACAATACTGCTACTTGTTATATCAGGTGAAAATGTTTCATGTTTCATGCACTATATGTATTTACACATTACGAGAGGAAGCGATGACCGATATTTATACACTTTTACGAGGAGAACATAATTGCAGCTTTTACCTCATTCTAAAACCAGTGGTACGTTTGTATTCTATGTCCATTATTATCTTATCGTAGTTGGATTTACTGATGTTAGTCCAAGGTTAGTGAGTTACTATTCAATGTTACTATTCATTCTACTTACCTGTTTGTCAAAAATATTTAAATTGCTCAAGGTGATTTAACGTGTTTAGATAAAAGATACTTTAATGCTTATATGAGTTTCCACTAAAATGCTATGATTTGTTATCATTGATAGCTACTGATAATGTTGAACAGTTTAAGAGAAATATGTATGCGTGTGTCTGTGTGTGTGTATGTGTATGTGTGTGTGTGTGTGTGTGTGCATTGCTTACCTACTATAGTAAAGTACAGACTTGGCCATAGCTTTGTACGTTTCCTACATAGTTATACACTAAAACAGTACGTACATCGACTATACACATTTCTCATGAAACCTTCATACATTAATATGTAAATGTAACAAATAATATTCTCATATACCAGTTCTTAACAGGATTCTTCACAGCTATCCAGGGCTAGCTTTTGAAATAGCGTCTCGTCCTTATTTAATGTGTCCACTAGCTCTTGTGCTGGGGAACTACCCTTACAAATAAGCATAGCAACCAGCCTTCACTCTTTCTGGTAACGTCCCTTTCAGCAAACCCCACACTTTTAATCAAATGAAATATAGGGCAGATTAAAGATTTCGCATTTTATGTTTGTTGACGGATTGTTTCGGAGTTGTCTCGACGTCCTGCATTGAAATGCGCTTTTTTTTTTATAAAACAAAAATTATACGTGTAGTTGTCTACCTCACGGCTTTGTCATCACTGCGACAAATGATTCCATGCACGGGATCAATTTTTGTACCAAAATTATTTATATTAAGATCTGTGCTTGTCATTTCTTCTCTTCATATCTTCGACAACGGAGAAGTGAAACAAAAACAATATTGCTGTAGTGCCTGCAGTTAACTTGTGCCATTACCAAAGTGTTTTACCGTACGAGAAACGTACGTGCGTACATAGACTTCAATCTTCTGTCAGCTCGATACGTGGTGACTAAATTGAATTTGAATGTTATTTGTGTTCTGTGTTGGTAAAAATACTGTGATTGTATTCGCTATATGTGAAGTTAATTAACATAATGCTACAGTTTTGTAGTTAACATAAGTGCTATTTATTCGCGCAATGCTTTACTTTTATTGTTGAAGTTGTCCGGAGTCCTGCGTGTTAATATGGAGAGTTCAATGTGGATTTTATATCCACACCAGATGTAATATATTACCACGGTTTTGATTATCGTAAAATCATAAAGAAACATGAAATATTATTGCTTATAAGTGTAATATTGCATTAGATAATTTGAATTATATTATATATATACCAAGAGATATTAAAGTTCTACTTTGAGTTACAGTTATATCATAAATATGGAAAATTATAAGCATGTATTACTTAACGAATGCTATTCTATATTGTAAGCACAATGCATTTAAAATATACATATTTATGTTGTAGTTGCATATTTTGTCATTCTCAAAATTTATCATTTATTCGTAGTATGGTATTTCATAGAATTTCAGTTTAGAAAAAAAGCATTTTGTACTTTTGTTTAAAAAATGAAAACAGAACGATATTTTACAAGTTTATCACTTTTGATACAATGTACCTAGTGCCTCGATCCCTAGTTTAGCGCTTACAGGGTGCAGGGGATTTTAGCCAAACCAAGACTTGCCAAGATTACGATCAGACCACTATGCAGAGAACAGCAGCAACGTACAAGCAATATAGACATACAGTGCTCCCTTGATATAATGCGGAAGTTGGTGTCCATGACATGCCACCCATGACATGGGTCCATGTTCGACTCTGCGTTGTATCCGAATCTGCGGTGCATCGGAGGGCATTATATCGAGGGAGCACTGTACGTAGACGTATTTCACGTCAACATCTGTACATATACACACGATGAATACCATCTGTATATCACACATGAGGAATACCATCTGTATATCACACATGTGGAATACCATCTGTATATCACACATGCATGCACAGCAAGAAAAAGGTGTCTAGGGCCAGGGTCATCATATCTTGAAGTTTTCATACTATGAGACCATTTGTGCCCTTGTAAATGCACGGTCCCCATATATTAAGAGATCGCTACAAGAGTGCTCATGGTATCTTATAAACACATTAATAATGATAATGAGAGCTTCATGAAACGATACCCAGGACACTTAGTGTGGATGTTCAAAAATAAACCAGGACACCCCATGTGAAAGTGTCCAATCAGGATCCGTTTAGGAATTTGTTCACATTCTGGAACAGGACACCCTATAACCTTTCTTGCTGTGTGCGGAATACCATCTTATATCACTGCTGGTTTAACATTAAAGGAGTACTAGTATATCATCATTTATACACCATAGCAACTTGACCTGCAGCACGTGTTATCGCCCATATTAAATGCGGCACGTATTATCATGTATTCACCATGAATCATCTGGCGGATGGGTATCATCATGTTATTACGTATCATTCGTCATTTAATTATTCTGGCTTGAATTACTGCATTACTGCACAAGACACAAAAATAAACTATTTTATTATTATTATTATTATTATTTTATTTTTTGTTTCATTAAAATATACAAGAGATTACATTGTCCATATCGAACGTAACAGATTTCGTATATGTGTCGCTGCATTTTTAATTAATCATTCATTTATGTTAGGACTTGATCGTAGCATTCTTCCATATAGCTGAAATTATTTTATAACAAAATGTTCATTTTTATTGTTTTTACATTATTTTATTTAGGCGAGAGTCTGATCTCATAATTGTACATAGAAATAGAGCAAGTGTTACTCTTTACCTAATTTTATGCAACGTGAATTGCTTATATGGAAAAGCTTGTATTGGACTACTGTGTGGAGCATGTTTTTTTATACGAAATCCTGAATGTCAGTTGTCACGAAATGAGTTGTATGAATCGTTGAATAGCGTGTGTTATAGGAATACCTAATATATAATACGTATATATGTCACATTCTGGGCCATTCATATGTAGCAACTTGGATAGCAAAGCAAAATGTTTTATTATTTTAAAACATTTTATTTTAAAGTGACCTGAAAAAATGTGTCTTATCAATTCATCATGTTATAAATCAAGAATTATGAAATTTTACAAGCTTGCATACTTGGATGGCTCATTGATAAAATGTCCATGATGGGAGAGAAACATGCCAATTTTGTTCACAAGTTTATGAATATTTGTTTTTAAAATTTTTGATGTTTGTGAAATTGTGATGAAGAGTTCCTTTTAGTGTTAACAGTTTTCACAAGATGGTTCTAAAACTTGTGAACAAATTTTGATGAATTACATTAATTATGTACTTGAATAACAATAATAAACCATTACTAGGATATTTGTGTTGTGTAGTGATATGTCGGGTTTCCTCACAGATAATGAAAGCTGAAATCACGCTGACAATTGATTATTCAACATGGAATGTTTGATAGATGATACTCTAAATGTGTATAACTGGAGATGATACTCTAAATGTGTATACTAGTAACTGGAGATGATACTCCAAATGTGCATAACTTGAAACGTGTATAACTGGAGATGATACTCTAAACGTGTATAACTGGAGATGATACTCTAAATGTGTATAACTGGAGATGACTCTAAATGTGTATAACTTGAAACGTGTATAACTGGAGATGACACTCTAAACAACTGGAGATGAGTTGTTAGAGCATGACTGAGGATGAGGATGAGACAACAGTTCTACAGTGTTGCTGGAATTACATTTATAGAAATATGTGTAACTTTAACATCACCAGATGTCTGTGAAAAGACAAATAAGTGTCAGTATAATGTCGGAAACTAGTTCAATGTTATCGTCATGCCGTTACATGTGTATAAATTGGAAATTACTGGTATTGTGTATCAGTATATCTATAGAAAATATAACTTACGAAAATGAAACTACATATTGGTAAATGCTTAACAGTAAGAAATCCATGCAAGTTTGATACAAGAGTTAGCTCCCTTCAATAAATATACCCAACATATTTTGTAGGAGATATTGTTTGTGTATCTATGTAATATAAATGAATGCTTAAAAGTTACTAGATATAATTTTGGTGAAATCACAAATAATTCTAAACAAGAATTTTCCAATTGTGCCAACAATAACAAAATTTTAATTAATTGAATTGATGTTTATTTCATCAACAATACAAAACATTTATTCGTGTACACTTGTTACATTATGCACTATACTGATATTATACAGCCTCTTCACTCACAAATACATTCAACTAGACAACATTCACGCACAGATCAAAGTCTACAACTAACGTGCAAGTGTTCATGGGAACAGAACTCCAGGAGTTGGGTTTTTTTTCATCGACTCCACAACAAGTACAACACCGCAGTTCCGTCTTAGAAGTCCGATCATTGTTCAGTTTGTTTTATCGTGACTCTGGCGACATGTTACAGCCAATCGGGATACACGATCCAAGCGACAAGAACTCAGTTGTAGCGATACACAAGTAAAACAACACAACAACGACTGATTTCGATGTGTTTCCATTGTCCTGGAACCGAGACCGTCTGCTCGGTAATAAATATTGCAACTCAATGAAATCCCCGTCCTGCTTGGATATCACAGACATACTGGCCATGTGGAATCTCAGTGGAATTTCAGTGGAATCTTAAAGTGGAATCCCAGAAACTGGCTTCAGTCACGTGCACAGGAAGTCCCCAGGGGATTCTGGGAGTTAGGAAGTAGCACCAATAGAATGGGTAGTTTGGAGGCAGTCACGTGACACAGGGATACGTCAGCAGTGCGAGCGCCAACATCACCATGGAGACAGCGAGTGGAGATTGACCGGCGCCGAGAACGGACAGCGAGAGTTGTCTGGCACCGCGGTTGTCCACGGCAACCTCCGAGTTACAGTACGATTTGGAACAGCAGGTCACACACTCCTGGAATAATAATAATAATAATAATTATAATAATAATAATAATAACAGTAATAGTAATAATAATAATAATAATAAAGTTGCTAGATTTCAAGTCCAACTGGGCCGAGACAAGTGGGAACATCTTATATCACATCTCGCTACATGATTTTTATATTTTTTATTTTCACCAAATTAGAATTCTGAAATTTTAGGGGGTATTGGTAAACTACCCCTTTAAAAGATATGTTTTCCACTAAGTATATTTTAGTATAATTTGAAATTGGTATTCCCAGATGCCTAAGGAACAAAATATAACAGGTTTACAAACTATTGCAATTTGTTTGGGGTTACCCTATTTTTCAGCTTTAATAGATTGCCTGGACTAATAATATCAATTTACCGAAACTTACAGAAACAAAATACAGTATTATGTAAGATGCAGATTTGTTAATTGTACACTTTTTGAGAAGAACAAAATCAAAAAGATGTTGAGTATTGAAATCGTGCGTGATGCAGGCTTAAATTCAATATAAAAATGTATGGAAATAATGTATTGTCACCACTAGGCTGATAGTGTGAAATATAGTATGAGATGTCGACACTAATTTACCATTGTGAGTATAGAACACCATCCAGAGAATGACCTCAGTCACTTAAAGTTCAGGGTTTAACTGTATAAAAACATCAAAGGTGAAACGGCTGTATCGAAATTATCAGACAGGCAGGAGTCAGGCTGGCCGATAGTTAGATGGATTCTATAAATGTAGGGGACACCTTGATGAGGATATGGTTACCTTGCTTGAATAAATTCAATTTGTAGCAGTAACGGTCAGGTCACACACAGGGTTATTGGTGCACAATTATCAGGGGCGGATTCAAGGGGGGGCTCTAGAATTGGACAATTTTGTTCAATAAACATATATTTTGTATTATGGTGAGATTATGAGCCCCCTCTAAAATGCACTAACCTGAAAGTCTGGATCCGCCCCTGTTTATTCGCACCCAAATATCCTGTAATTTACATCCATAGTATTTAATTTCACTCTCTGAGGCTATATGCAGGGTATATTATATAGGAATCTTCAGATTGCTAGAACTGACATATAGTATTAACACAGAACTGCTTATCTATGTCTTATGTTGGGCTTATAATGGGCAGAGATAGTTTGTGAAGTAGATACAAACTTCTTTTCCTATTGAAGGTTAGTAAATATCATTGTGTTGGTTTATGTTTAAGTTTTGTCAAATTATATAAAAAAAATATTACAGATTGATTTGTACATTATTTGAGTTAAAATACCAAACCGTTTAACCCTATCCCTGCTGGATTAAGCACATGCACTGCTTTCAGGGCATCTTCAGTTGCCTTCAGCATAACAATGGTTTATTGTGTATTTATATAAAATAATTTCATTTTCTTTTCTTTAACAGATGATGGAAGACAGATTTAAAAGGGTATGTTACTAATTAATGCTTCTTAAATTGTATAGTATATGTATTTACCTATTAAAATTAAGAAAAGTTAAGTATCATGTTGCAGTGAGATATTTTCGCATACTAATACATTTTTAAATTTTTATTTTTGTATTTTATTATTTTTATTATTTTTAATAATACATTTATAATAATGTTTATTTATATCGCGCTAGACTCCATGGACAAGGTGCATGCTCAAAGGCTCTACACTATTATTACCCTGGTCATTGTATCAGTGTGCACTTGTTACATCTTCTCAACCCCCTGGGGAGTATACAATGCCAGTGTTTCTATATGTTCAGTTGGAGGAGATGCAGTCACAGGGACAGGAGATCAGCTCGCAGGAGGCTGAGGAAGTTGAGAAGGCCAAGTCTGTGCGTATACAGTATCAGCTGCGTTCAGCCGACAATGAATTATAATACACAACAATACAATACATTTCTCTACATGTAGTAGTTTGCTGAATGTGTTGGTAGGAAACTATTAGGAAATTGATCCAGTCCATTCGCTTCATGCTTTGGGTGTTCTACAAAACAATATGCAGTCAATACCTGTAGTGAAAAGTAGTACAGTAATACATATTACTACATATGCTGGCTGAACGGCTCCCGTAGCTCTACAGAGTACCATGTAGTGATATGTATTGTCGGCTGAACGCACCTCTGGTTCATGAAGCTCTCATAGCCACTATGAGACCGCTTTGTAAAAAGTCTCGTGGTATAGCAACAAAGACCTCATCCTTTTGGAATTAGTGTTTTTATGGAATTTAATCATGATAATGATGTTCAAAATGATCACAAAGTCTCAAAAAAATATATATATATCTTTAAAGAGTTAATTGTAATCGCACATTATTGACATCAAATTACACACCAAATTTCCAAGTCTTCAATACAATTCTGTCAATTCTGTGCTGATTTCCGTCCCCAGGGCGACATAAAGGCACTGATGAAAGAAAAGTTCACGGATGAGCTGATCCGACGTCAGGCAGTGAGCGGAACATTCGAGATGACGGAGGGGTCAGTGAAGCCCCTGATGACATACCCCGCGGACGACCCCGTCGCTGAGTGGTACCAGAAGGAACGGAGCGAGGACCTGGCGGGAAAACCGTGGGACGCCGAGGCGGACTGCGAATATCTGCGCAAAGCAATGAAGGGGCTCGGTGAGTGTGAGAGTTACTTCCCTTGAAAGGAGGATCGAAACTGTAAAATGTTACATTTTTAGTTTTCATATATGAGTTAGTTCACTGAAATAATAATATTGCCACTTGTTAGAAATTATATATGCTATTTTACTCTATGTTAAATTTGTTACTGTCAAGTTAAAAAATAAAGTTATTTTCCCTGAGGAGTGCATTTTTAGTTCTCAAGCACGAGTTAATTATAGGTCATTGAAATATTAATTATTATTCACTTCTCAAAAATTATTTGCTATATTTTGTGTGTTAAAACCTTACCACTTGTCAAGTTATTTTCCCTGATAGGATAATATTTTCAGTAACTGACAGATTGTAACTTCCCCTTATAATATTTTCCCTAATAAATTGAATAAATATTGGTGAATCGAGTTCAAACAGAAATTGAAAAAAATGTGTTCAGAAAAATATAATAAATAAGACACCAGGACCCGTATTCTCGAAACTTCATAAGTACTAAGAATTTGCCTAACTGGGTTTCTGCTCATGTAAATATTTGAAAAGATATTTTCTCACTATGAAGTTCTTAGCTAAGAAGTTTCGAGAATACAGGCCCAGATTCATTTACGAATAAATTTAAAACACAAAAACTTTGAATTGTTTATTTTATTAAATTATTATTTACATATGATTGTGTTCTATAGGGACTGATGAGGACGCTATCACTCATGTTGTTGCCACTCGTTGCAATGAGCAGAGACAGAAACTCAAACTACAGTTCAAAACCAACTATGGCCGAGTAAGTATCTTGTATATTACTGATGTTCTATTGAAGACTATTCAGATTGTTTAATTATTATCATAAAACTGCTTTCAAAATTAAAGTAGTGAATCAGTGTGCATTCAATTGTCCTCCAGTCCCTGGGGATTTTACTACCATGATACTATCTTACTATTTTATATATACTAAATGCACTCAATAGATCACAGCACCATCTAATTGTGAATGGTTTAGAATTCTATTTTTAATACATGTAAATACAGTTGAACGAAAAGTTCATTAACCCTTTCCCTGCTGGGCTAGGCACAGGCATCTCCGGTTGCCTTCATCATGGAGAGAGTTAATTGAGTTCATTGAAATGAAATAAAACGTATATATTTTTTTTAATATAATAATTTTATTCCTTGTTTCTCTGAGAGCATGCATTGTTTTCCAGGACTTGGTTGAAGACATAAATAGCGAACTGGGTGGAGATTATCGGGAATCTGTGATGGCGTGTTTTGTCAAGCCGTCGTACTACGATGCCTGGTCAATCAAAGAAGCCATCTATGTAAGCTATTAACTCTTTTAACAAAAACTAGCCACCAAGTATTCTTTGTAGTTATATTTTCATAATAATATTGAAGCTTCACAGTCTTTTAAAGTTCATAATACAGGGGCGGATCCAGACTTTTAGGTTAGGGGGGGCTCAAAGTGTATTTTAGAGGCGACTCATATAATTTCACCATAATACAAAATGTGTGTTTATAGAAAACATTTTCCAATTCTAGAGGGGGCTCAAGCCAGGTGAGACTTCACTACATTTATTTGATTTCTATCCTTGTTCAGGGCCTAGGCACAGATGAAGCAGCCCTGGTTGAGATTTTGATGACGAGAACCAACAGCCAGATTAAGGAAATGAGATCAGTGTATCCAGATGGTAGGTCAAGGTCATATTTATCACTGATTATTGTGCTGGAGTTGCATCTCATACATGGATTAAATTAACATTGAGGGCGGGTGATAGTGCAATGGTAGAACATTTGGACTTCGGAACTAAAGGCCCTGGGTTCAAATCCCATCAAAAATTATTTGCTATATTTTCTGTGTTAAAACCTTACCACCTACCGGTATCAAGTTATTTCCCCTGAACATGGGAAACTGGTATCAATGTTCGTGAAAGTTACCTTTTTGTGACGCGATATTGATAGGATGCACTGCATATACCACAGCAATGTAGTTATCATCCCTGTTCTGTCAGTATCAGCCGGTGCTCGCAGATTTACTGCAACATTCAGCGCTATGGATGTTGTGGGGTTCCTTCTGCCATAAACTGACAAGTTGTGATATTAGTGAATGATTCTTGAAAGTGGCTCTAAACCCCAATTCAACAAACAAAACAACATTTAAAAAATAAAAATTTAATATTGATAATAATATTTTGTTTTAGTGGCATGTCCTAATCGAAAAACTGGTGATTCTCAGATTGAGAAAGATATCGAGGATGATACGAGTGGCGACTTCAAACGTCTGCTCATCTCTGCCTGTCAGGTGGGTTTCTGTCTACTGTTGTATTGTAAATAGTATAGCAACAGAGAGATCTCTATTGGTCAAATAAGAAGTCAGTTGTCTTTATTAGCTGCACATGTAACAGAGAACTGTGCCGATCCTGGGATTCGAACTCGAGTTGCTGGATTGCTATAGTCCAACGCTCTACCGACTGAGTCAAAGGGGTAACCCCTCTGGTTGAGACCAGTAGGAGCATCTTACATCACACCGGGTACCCGGATACACACAGGAGAGTGAAAATTGACATAAAGCGAAAGAATCAATTTCATTAAAATGCTAAGATCCAAAACTTATGCTCATCAGTATATTTGGAAATACATATATGCCTGAATTACGTCATCTGTCCATCCCTCGGCTCGTCACACTATCACTGGTTCCACGTAATCTTGGGGCCAGACTTGCGGGGGGTGTCAACTGTATGTTTGAATTCCATCATTCCTCCATCACTCAATCACTGGCTCCACGTTGCAGGGCAACCGGTACGAGATCGACCGCGACAGCCTGGAGGCGGCCGTGGAGGAGATCGTCGTGGACGGACACGAGACAGGGATGTTCCAGGTCAACTACGAGAAGCTCTGCGACATGGACAAGGCTCGGAGAGATGCCGAGCTCCTCAATAAAGCCGGTGAGGAGAAGTGGGGAACAGACGAGGAGACCTTCAACCGAATCTTCTCCACACGCGACTACTATACACTCAGGACTATCTATAGTGAATATGTCAAGGTAGGATATGAAAACTGATTTTATATTTTTTTTTATTATTATTACTTTGTTAATTTTAAAGATAAAAATGAATAATTGTATTTATACTACACCCTCAAGACTACCTTTTACGAATATGTAAAGGTATGATGTCGTTACAGATCACTCAAAGGGACATAATCAACTCGGTTGACAGAGAAACATCCGGTGACTTCAAGAAAGGGTTGTATGCAATCAGTAAGTAGCTTGACCTCTGCATAGCTTGACCACTCAGTATCTTGACCATTTGGTAGCTTATTATTCACTAGAATTGCAGTTTAAACATCGGAGATGTTTCCAAATTATTTTCCAGATAGAATTTGGTAAATATTTATGATACCGGTATACAGCAGCAACAACAAAAAAAGCTTTATATAATCTATGACAGGTTAACTTTCGGAATATTGAATTTGGAATTATACATAGATCTATTTTGGAATTGTTATCATCTAATTTAAAGGCATAATATCACAGATATTTATGGTCGTTTGGGACTAGTTCTTAGCTACAACTGCAAAATACGTTCACTTGACATACATAAAATCATGTTTGTACTTCCAAAAACCTTTCCACCGCTGTTTGGTAGACACATATCCAATG
>JAUTBZ010006570.1:0-20596 GCA_032361785.1 Lepetodrilus galriftensis
AGTTTGAATAGATGGCTATCTCTGGAGGAATTGCGGGACTATTCGAGTGTGTTTTATAGTAAGTATCTCATAGAAATAGAAAATACAGGAGAAATGTAATTTTCTCCTATTAATTTAATTCTTATTGAATTATTGTTCGAGTAAGCAAGGATAGCAGTTTCTATAGTTTTAATAATAATATATAATATATATATTCATGATATTTAAAGATTGTTACTTATGTGTATGTGTATTTGGCTTCGGCTCAATACATTAAACACTGTGTAGCACAGTTTTGTAACTTGTGAGTCAGATAATCGTATATCATTATCCTTATTGCTCAGTAATTCAATCAGATAGCATTATTCATTATTCATTAGTCTGCAATATCTGGCCACTTCTGCGACAGTCTACTATTGTGTCATTCTACGTATGGGAACTTCAACTCATTGTTACTGTAATTTTTATTTGCTATACTTGAGATTTTAACAAAGGCAATGCTTGGATACACTCCAGGATAATTGAGATCGACCTTATTTCGATTAACGGAATGTGATAGCATATGGGGTTTTTTCAATGCCCAACTATTAGATATATCCCCAGTGTCTATCAGTTCCCTACCTTATAATTAAATTACTACAGTATTAGAAACATATTATTATATCCCAGTCTTATTTTTATTTTTAAAGTTATTCTGTATTATTGTAAATTTTGTTTTAAATATTCCAAGTTAATCATTCCTCATATATCCTGGGTATCGTTTCTCAAAGCTCTCATATCCACTATGAGATCATATAGCACTCTTGTAAGTGCACAATCCCCATGTACTAGAGCTGGCTACGAGAGTCTTCATGGTATTAGAGATGTTCATTAAAATATGAATGGTAGTACCTGAACACTGTATAATTGTATTAAACTGTTATCATGTACAGTGGCCACATTTAAAGTTCCTTCAATCTTTACCTCAATAAATCAATACATATATATTTACATGTATTTATTTGACATTTTTCAGATTCTCCGACACACACCACTTTGTGAAGCCTAACGATGAGCGCGGGCTGGGTCTGATGTTGCGAGCAGCGCAGGTCGTAATGGAGGACTTCAAGGACGTGACATTGGCATACGGACAGAGTGACGAGTACAGCTTCGTCTTCAAGAAGCATACGACCATGTACAACAGACGCGGGAGGTACGCAGAGAGTGGAATTAATTAAAATAAGGACTGGTGGTAGTGCAATGGTGGAACGTCAAACTTTGGAGCCAAAGGCCCTGGGTTCAAATCCCTGCTTCAATGTTTATGAAAGTTGCCTTTCTCATGCACTATTGATAGGATGCTCTGCCTCTGTATTGTGGCAATGGAGTTATCATCCTTGGTCTGTCAGTACCAGCCGGTGCTTGCAGGTTTACTGCAACATTCAGTGCTATGGATGTTGCAGGTTTCCTCCTCCCCTAAACTGCCAAGCTGTGATATAAGTGAAATAACCCCAATTTAAAAAATATTAATTAAGTGTGAATTAATATAAGCATACTGCATATATGGTACCTGGTAATTATTTTTCCAAAATTGAAGAAATCGAGTCGGCAGATCCATAAACCAGTTACCGGGGAATCAAATAACTATAATGGTCATAGTACATATGTAGTAAGTACCAGCCTGTGTTCACAGGTTTAACACTTGGCACTACAAGTATTACAGGTTTCCTGCTGCCATATACTGACAAGCCATTGCATGAGTCCCATTTTTTGTGTGCAACATTTTGCTTCGTCTTTCAGTAAAATAATGACCAACCTAGTCAGCCTGTTTTCGTCGGCGTTTGTGATGAACTGGCGGCGGTACTTCCCAACACAGGAGCTGCAGTACCCCCCCTCGTTCGACGCCAGGGTGGTGCTGTACCCTAGCGACCAGAATCTCAAGGATTACCTCTGCTGGAGACAGGCCGACTGTGAGTGTGTCCATAACGATGACGATCATAATAATACGAATACAATAAAAATAGAAATAATTAATATAGTGTGAGCCAAATCTACACTGAAAATGCTGAACTGACAAGCAATTATATTCATGAAATAATCTAAAAAGGAGCTCTACAACTTGTAGTACAAGTGAATTCAGACAAAAAATATGGATTGGTTCCCTAATTGTACTGGCTCCAAGATTACAAACCTTTATTATACGTACAATTTCATAAATATCCATATACAATTTGAGCTTGAGAATGGAATAATATGCAAAGTTTCGTAATCTCAGAGGTTTACTGTAACTACTACCGGAGTTACTGCAACACTTAGGGCTGCAGGTGAAATGTGCGAAATAATCTTGAAAGCATCTCCAAGCCCAAATTTTAAGAGCAATCTGCATACCTGCCTTACCTGGTACTTTGTATACAGGGATCAGAATCTTCCTCAGAGATTTTGAGGCTCCGGGGGTTGATCTCATAAACCTGGCCATGACTAGGTATTCATACTAAATGTCACTACAGACAGTGCACCATGATTGTCTATGCCGATGTTTGCAGGTCACATCAACAACCTGTACAACACAGTGTTCTGGAAGCTGGTTCAGGAGAAATGCATGACGCCAGCTCAAGCTCAGGAGAGGCTCAAGGTATGGAGCTCGCTTACTGCTTATCGATGAATACAAGTATCCCTCTAGATGTGTGTCAGGGGTACCACATGAAGTGAGTCCTGAACAGACTTTTAAGTACGCTTGGGGTGCACTGGTGCAAGGATTGTTTTATTTGATTACTATTATAATAATTTTATATATAAATATTTAGATTTTTGATTTTCTTTTGGGGGGTGCAAGGATGATCATGTTATAAATGGTAACTGCGGCCCAGTATATAAAGTTCTTGTTGATATTTCAGTGTACCCTGTCCAGCGACAAGAACGAGATTCTGTATGCTGACTTCAGCATCAATTACAACAACCTGCCTGAACTCTACAGGAAAGGAACGGTACTCATTAGAAATAAGGTAATCTGAATTTATTGTTTGTTGGATCAAATACAGTGCTCCCTCAATATAACACCCTTCGATGCACTGCGGATTCGGATACAACGCGGGGTCCAAATTGGACCCCATTTAATTGTTTTATTTTGTTTCAAATGTTCATCTTTTTTCCTCCAATTGTATTCGTTGATATAGCGCGGGCGGATATGTTAACGCTATGCAATACATTCCAAATTTCTTAGTGACAATTGCAGCCCAATCCACAAAGCTGCCTTATCTTTACAATTAAATGTAAACCTATCAAAGTGTTGTGGTCACTGTCCTCATCTTTGATAGGTTTGGGGCAGGGATAGAAGTTCCCACTTGCCCGGCAGCCCGATCCATTTCTCCTAATGTTAAGGTATCCTACGGGCTAGTAAAAATGTCATGTTTTGTTATTTATATCATTATTTTGGCGATTATGTTTTAAAGTTAAGTTCTAACCCTGGTTTGGGGGCTGGTGGTAGAATGTTTGGACTTCAGAGTAGGAGCTTGGCGTCAATGTTTGCGAGTTATTACCTTTCTGATGCGATCATGATCAGATGGCACTGTCTGTACCATGGCAATGCAGTTACCATCCTTGGTCTGTCAGTACCAGCCGGTTTATTGCAACTTTCAGTGCTACATTTGTTGCAGGTTTCCTCCTGCCCTAAATTGACAAGCTGTTATAGAAGTGAAAGAATCTTGAAATCAGCTTTAAACCCCAATTTAAAAATAAATAAATAAATAAATCTAATTTTTTCGTCATTTCAATTTTTCAGGATTCCTATTCTCCGGAGCCCTCTGCTTCCAGAAACCATTTTGCTCACAACGATATGAACCACTCCATGTCCAGGTCTTCCATCGTGAAACACAGGCCCGCCATCTCAATACTCCACTGCGACATCATCGGGAAAACATTCTGGGACGAACATCCGGAAGTCTTGGAAACCAAGAAAGCATACTGATGAAATCCTAGAATCAAAGGATATTGTTGAACCTTACAAAATTTGAAATGGATTTCGATGACTTTTATTTTCGAGTCTTCCGATGCCTTTCTGGGACGAACATCCGGAAGTCTTGGAAACCAAGAAAGCATACTGATGAAATCCTAGAATCGAAGGATATAGATGAACCTTCAAAGATTTGCAATGGTTTTTGATGACTTTTATTTTTAATTTAAGTCTTCCAATGCCTTGAGGATTCTATGAAGACCGAGGGTTATGTTGGTTCAAACCCTGGATACAGAACAGGAGTGATACATAGCAGGCTCACTTTACGAAGAAGTACTGCCAGAATGTCAAGAGTCTAAAGACAGTTTCTGTATGTACAGAGATTTGCGTTCCAATAGTAGCCATGTCACTACAGGAGGAAATACAGATGTGCATACCAGATATGGTCAGATATGTGCATGATGGTCTCATTCTATGAGCATATAACAGGTTTTGAATCGTGGTTCAAGATATGGTTATGATATTGTTCATGTGACAATGTTCGCAATGCTGGGAGGTTGTATTTCAAACAATCGAGATCAATGTTGCCAGACATGATCAATGCAATTTTTACAGTTGTACTTTATCCTGGCCAGTATCGCTACTAACTACATGACTTTCTGAAAGATGAAGGTCTTCATCAACCTGCTCATTTGACGGGGAAACCTTCCAGATTTTAGTTTATTCTCATAGATATTTGAGAATTGTGTCTTCCAGGTGACGTCCCCATTCTGATCATAGTGCTACAAGAGACCCTGATTCCGATTCATAGTGCTATGCCAGTTGTAACTCCTATAAGACTCGTGTAGCGCGGCAATTGTTCCCTGGAGCAAGCATATAAATAAAATCTCTGTAAAACATGAGACATTTGGGTATGGAATATGATCGGTTCACTTCGACCAAGTTTATTGTGCATTCATCATAATTTTACAGTTGCTCAATATTATTATTATATACATCCTCTAGGTGAAGTGAATTATGTATATATGTACAGATCACAGTCTACATCGACTCTGTGAGACGGTTATTACATGACCTCGCTAGCAACAGACATAACAAACATACCGCAGCAGGAATTTTTCAAACAAATGCCATCTTCATTGGTATTATAATTTACTGCAAATAATCGTCCAAAATGTCCAGCATATTTATTTCATATTTCAATAGAAAAATCAGAATGGTACCAGCCACTATGGCATTAACATTGAACACTAATTCCTGCTCGTATTTATTGCGAATGCAAAAACAGCCTCATGAATAATAAGAAGTGCTGACACTGTGACAGTGTCACTTGATGTACTATAGTACATTACACTCATTTACATGTAACCATGGTATGACTAAATATGTATTTATCATAATTTTTATGATACATAATTTGTAATATATATGTTTAATACAATTATATATATTTAATACACTATATTTATTCTTTCTCTTTTATGTGTACTCAATTTGTATTTTGATCAACATTCATATCATATTTAGAAAATATATCGTATTTTCCAAATATGAACCTTCAATGGCTTGTACATGGAATTCTGTCATACTCTACCAAGACAACATTGTGAGGAGTATTTCGATCAAGAATCGCAGGGACATTTTCTCTGATAACAATTTCAACTTTGTGACCTCTATTTCAATGTTTGTACATATTTAATGTGCTGTTAACTGCTATTTATGCCAACAGCAATCTAATTTGACTTGGCAAACACTGTCCATAGTCTTCTATGGTCAAAGTATTGACAACCTAATTGTTCACCTTTTGCATAGGAGGAAATAATTCACATGATTATCATCTGCACCATATGTGGGACACTACATTTTAAATTTAGCATGGACATTTTTCGTGAGCTTTAAACATTATCTCAAAATGTCTTGAGCTACATGTATCACACTCGTAATAGTTCCAAAAATGACAATCCACGATTATTTTCTCTACGATTTGTAAAGGACGAGAATTCTTACAAAATGTTGATATCAAATGACAAGTACAACTGCATAGTAAGCAATGGTAAAAGGAAGAACATTGTATTGATACATGCTGAGCATAGTAAAAACAGGTGGGGGCGCATTTAGCATACATAACACCTACCAAAATACAACTATTGCTTGCCAAACACAAGTCATAAATATAGATTTACTATTATATTGGTGTAATTTTCAGTGCTAATTGTAAAATTCTTGCATTGCATTAGAAGCATTATATACTAAAAAAAATAATTAAGGGCCAGCGGATATTTTGTGAGGACGCCTATCAATTTTTGGGTCTTGGCTTGAGGAACCTTGTGTTATTATAATTCTTTCAGTGAGTCTGCAAGCTCTTTAAGTGTATCTGGGGCATTTACATATTTACACATTCTTCATTGTTCAAATAATGGGCGTACAATCACAGTTTGTTGACATATGATATTTCATGTTCAATAATTGAATATTTTAAAAGTATGTGCATTTGATTTGCCTACACAAGCTACATTTTCTGCATGTCACACCGGTTTTCAAGTTTTTCATAGTTTATCATAATTTTGTATTTCATATCATGAGATCAAAAATATGTTGACTAGTGGAAATAACTACAAATTATGCTTCACACTTGATTTGTAACAAGTTCAAAACACACCCTAGTAATATGACAAGGATCACAATGTAAAAGGCACAAAATTGTGATTTATACACGTTTCTATTGCTCTAACTATTTAGTACAGGATACCTCGATTTATTAAAACAAAAAAATGTGTTATAAAAATCATCAAGGTCAGATCAACTAAACGCAAAAAAACGCAAAGTGGTTTGGAAAAATCGACTGAATTAGTGTGAATGGTGGTTTAATACAATATTGTACAGCATTGTTGAAATATGTCAATAATAGTAGAGCTAACAAGCTCCAAATTACTTGCGTATACTTAATGTATTTAAATAAGTACTCTATAAATAATAATAATAATAATAATAATATATTGGCATAATTCTATAATATATTGATACATTTTTCTTCAAGTAAAGAACACTATTAATTTAATATTGATAATTGTAATGTGTGAAATTTATGAAAACTACCGGTAATTAATACTGAGTGCAAATTGGCTTCCAAGATGGCACAGCTTTCACATGTTAAGTCAGATTTACTTGAACAAAACAACATGATGTATTGTATTGGGATGTATTGACATTGTGTAGAGTTGCAAGAGACCAGCAAAATATCTACATCAAATATAGACTGAACCATGCGATAAGAATCGCAAAGATTGTCTTACCCTTGTAAGAACGTTTCGAGAATAGGTCCCCGTATGTGCCTAATCGAGCAGGGACAGGGTTAAAGAAAATCATTGTTCTTCCAGGGCATCTCCTGTTGCCACCAGCAGATGGAGGGTTAAGAGTATTTCAGGTGTAAGGCGTGAGAAGTTTATTAATAGCCAACCAGAGATCCTCTCATATGCATGACCAACAACAATAATTATTACACTATTGTTATTGTAGTAATATTATATATACAAATAGTATCCAAATCTTGTCAACATTGTGGTTTACAAGAAATTCATTGGAATTCCAAGTTGAATTTGGTGGGCTTGTGAGAGTGTATTTGCATGTTATCTCCAGTGTTAGTACCAGTAGTGGACTAGATAGCCAAGTATCGAGAAAGAAAGGTTTTACTCCTTAACACACAGTGGATGCAGTGGCGAAACTGATGAAAGACTGACAAGGACATTAAATGGAATCACAGTCACAGCACTATTGAGATGTAGGAGATGAAGTTCGATGAACCTTCATCAGCTCAGCGTTTTCTGGGAAACGTCACAACATCCGAATATTCCCCAAGCACCAGCAGTTTTAATCACTCGCTCGCACGCACACGCACACACACACACACACAAACACACTTCTTCCACCATGCATCACGTGTATTTGGCAAAGTTACGTGACTAGATGTGACCTTTCATTGGCACTAATACACGTCAGGGGTCGAGCACAACACATGGTTTTCATAAGGTAGTGGAGAATGCTGTTCGTTCGTTCACCCATGATTGTTTTACGGTGGTGTTTTAATTATCAGAAAATTGAACTCGGTTTCAAGTATTTGACTTGACATGCTGTGCGGTTCCGTTGTCAAGTCCTTTCAATTGTTTTAACACCATCTCCACTAGCTTCTTCTTGTCTCGCTCATTCCGCTTCAGGGACGAGAACAAGTTGTTCTTTTTCTTCTCGGAATTATTTAACCTAAAACAAGAGTATTCATATTTATTTCATAAATCCAACGATATTCATATCAGTGAAAATTCAGTAAAAATACACTGGATTAATGTTAACATGCCAAAAAACTCAGGCGGGCCTATTCTCGAAACGTTCTTACAATCGTAAGACAATTTTAGCGATTCTTATAGTATGGCTACAAACTGTTCTTAGGCTAAGAAGTTTGAAAGTACGGTACGTTTCGAGATTAGGTCCTCGACTATTCACATATGAATAATAGGGACATTAACTCTCGTCGGGGTAACTTCCTTAATGGAACAATAGGCTTTGATAAAAATAGTCCAATGAACGTAAACCGCAAAATTATCTGTAGACCATAATATATCATTACTAGTGACGTTTGCGATGAATGATTTGAGTCGGAATCAGATTCTGCATCATATATTTTTCATGTGATTTCACGATGAAATATCGTCAGCTGTCGGTCAATGCGTAGCTCATTTAAATGTTTCCTTTATGTCACAGGATTTTGAATGAATCACTGGCTTGTGTCTACCGGCTGTCCCTATAACCTAAGCAAAAGAATGACAGATAAAAGTATTATGCTAAATCAAATGACGCATGTTTTACATGGGCTTGGGCTATAGAGGATGATCTAATAATGTATGGAGTGTCGTACTTTTCTAAGAGACTGATGGCAGTATGGCGCTGGACTCGGAGGTACTTGGACTGCTGCTTGCCGTAGTCCGCCAGATACACCGACCAGTCTTCATTGAGAAACAGATCTAAAAGCTGCAACAAAAAGCCATCAGCATAGCTAGCAATAATGTACCCGTTTGTCATACAAAACTAATGCCATGTAGGCAAATAATTGGACCTCTGGACAAATAAATCGACGGATTTCTGCGGAAACCTGCCAAGTCTGTATATTGTATGGGAATTTCTTTATTTTATTTAGTTTTTAAATTTGGGTTCAGAGCCGCTTTCAAGTGGTAAACTAACTTGAAAGACAAGGCATCATATTTCCAGGAATGTTGTAATGGGTGAGACAGTGGCATATTCTTGCTTGCTTACCTGCCGCAGATCAGCAAAGGCTAGTTGTAGGGTTCCATCATTTGAGCCAGGCACTGGTTCTGAGGCTGCAAATTCTGAAATGAACAACAATTCCATGTAGGTATCGCACAAATACAGCATCTCGAATACATCAAATAATTATTTTGATGTGACCTTAGTTCATATCAATTATTAAGATACATACGTTCACACTGCATAAGGTCAAGGTTGAACTGCTGCAGCGAGCCCATGGTCAGTTGTCGGATTTCGTTGTCCAACAGGAAGTTCCTCATGGTGCTGGCGATGTGCTGACACGCCGACATACACGCCGTCTTGGCCACTTTCTCCTGCGTCACAAACACATCCATTGTCACAAACACATCCATTATACATACCACACACATCACAATGTCTACAGAACCAAAACATCAAGTCTAGAACCGAACTGTGAGAATACTGAACTACTCTACGGAATTGAAAGGTGCGATGGAATAATACATGACGCACATGCAAACGTCGGATCGTGCAGAGGTTGGAAAGGTTTCTTTAAATATTCCGAATGATTTTGATGAGGAGCTATATTCATTTGCTCGGACTACAAGTGTTTAGTTGGCAAGTTTTTATTAATGATAAATAATAAAACAAAATATACAGAAAGGATTGTCTTAACTGGATGAATAATTAAAACAAATTTAACACACAAAAAATGGCATTATTCTATTATATCTGCCAGGCATGGCAACAGACACTTGTGATTTCAGCGGAAAACAAGCCTGGAGTCTGGAGCTATAGGCCCCAAACTATGTCCAAGGCAAATAGATTTTTCCACAGATTCCCATGCCTATACCGGTTGTCTACTCTCAGCATGCCAGATGTTCAATGGATATAGAGTAATTACACACAGGTTTAGCATCATCAATGTGCCATGCATGTCCAGTTTTGGAGGCATTGGGTCCAAATTTAACTTAAAGCTTTTTAATATGATCAGATTTTGACCGGGTTGGTATAATCTGAATGCTAGAATTCAAATTCCTACATTGGTCAAGTATAATTTGAATGTATATAGTGTGGCAAGAGTGCCACAAAATAAATCAAATTCCTACATTGGTCGAGTATCATTTGGCAAGAGTGCCCCAAAATAAATCAAATTCCTACATTGATCGAGTATCATTTGAATGTATATAGTGTGGCAAGAGTGCCCCAAAATACATTCCTACATTGGTCGAGGAACACTTGAACACATAATATTGTGTGGCGATTACTAATCATGCCCAGGATTTGTTAGAGAATACATGCTAATACCTAGTTGAACTTTGGGAAGTGAAGATTATAATATAATGTCTGGAAGGGATGGATATGGGTATATGTGCAAAACTAGCAGAATATTTTATTAATCATCATTTATTAATTATTTCAGCTAATGAATACAGTCATTTCAAGCATTAAATATAACTTTTAGATGACATTTGTTAGGTAATTAAATTTTCAAATATTTATGAAACTGTTGATGGAATTGGAGAATTTTAAATTTGATTTTTCTTTTTAAATGATTTATATTCACTGATATTATAGCTATTTTTACAATAAAATAAATTGACACTAGTTAATTAAATTAATTTGTATTAGGAGTGTCTGTATACATGGCATAACAGTTAATACATAAACATTTATACACTGTAGTTGTTCTCGCTAGAATCTGAACGATATTCACAAATATTTTCGTATCATTCTAACACAAAGTGCAATGACACATGCACTCATTCCAGATCAAATTCTCAGGCAAATTACCAAAGTAGCAGTCTTAATCCTCATCTGGAACGACAACGATTTCACAAACTGTCTAAAAATGTTAACAAGGGTATCTAAAAACATGTCCACGTACGTCATAACATCGAGCGTTAACACAACACACCTACAAAGCGCCGGCAAAGTTGGCATGTTCCTAGTTTACAGTAAATCAACTTAAAACATTAAGCGAACATGTAAATCACGACTGATGTAAGACATGCGAATAAATCTCAAAAGCTAGAAAATGATTGAATGTACCGAGGTATAATAATTTTGGGGATGGTCGCATCCTCTACAAATTAGGGCAAATACTGATCACATCTTGATACACACAAAAATCTCCGAAATAACACTACCATCTATAGATGCCACAGACCCATCAATTGCTTATGGAATAAATTAACCAGCAATACTGAATGAAATAGGCACACAATGGAAATACGGTAAGTAAGCACACATTCATGCTAAATTCATCATTCCAAATTTAATCCAGTGATTATGAAACAACTAACCGACTTAGCAAAGAACTCAAATCAATGCCATGCATTAGTCTTCAAGATAGGTCTGTGACAAAACTTCCAACAGTGATCGAAATGGACTCAAATATCAAGGGTAGATAACTCTTAAAAATTAAGCCATGAGTGTGTGACCAAGAGTGATCAGAGAAAGTGTACAGTATCTAAAACCTGGAGTTGTAAAGGATTTACTGGGTATTGGAATGACTGATTTAGTGCTATACGTCTCGGAGGAATGGTTTGACAATACACAGAACTAGGTACTGGAACTAACTATTGGAAAGTGTAAAATGGGAGACGATATCATTCAAATGAAACCGGTGAATGATAACTGTGGGTTATAAATTGCTCCAAACATACATAGTTTTCTGTGTTCAGCTGTAACAGATTCATTGGGTAACTAGCCATCTAATACAATTGATTACAAATACAGATAACAGAGGTGTCCATTACCAAAATAAATATGGAAAAAATACCAGAGGTATCCATTACCAAACATTATAAAATCTTGATATTTTAAGATATGAATTTTCTATGTTTTGGAATTGAGGTATACATAGTTATAAGAATATGCTATGTATGGGAATTGAGCTAGAAATACAGAATAAGAATATACAAAAATAAGAATAGGTTTACACAGGGGACATTAAGATTGTTGGCTGAGCATACACATGGAGCGTGAACTCACAGGCAGGTTGGTGAATGACATAAACATGCTCTGTAAAAAGGCCACTAGATCCATTAGGTAGCCGCTTGCGTGACCTTTGGACTCGGGCATCATCCAGTCATAGGTGGCTGAAACATCGAGAAATATCTCTGTCCAATGCTTATTTATATTAGAATCACCATGTGTGATCATAAGGAATGTATTTTTTTCCTTGGTACAGATGGTGTATCCTATGCCACAGGGCTCAATTTAGGAGCCATGGTGACCAAATTTTACATTTGGCTACCAATATTTCACTTATTTTAAGTGTTTCTGGCTTTGCAGGAGCCAAATGGCTCCTTTGAAAAAATTGTAACTTTTGCGAATATTGATGCAGGGGTTCCAGGACAGGATTTGAACTAGAGGTCTTTAGCGCCAAAGTCCAAATATTCTACCAAGGGTAACAAATGATAAAGTTGTGCAAATAATCTTCAATGTCATAACAAGGGGACACAACTCTGTCAACGATCACATTATTTCTAAAGGAAAACAAATGGAAACAATGCAATTTCAAATATGTACTACAAATTCAAAATAGAAAATAAAACTATTCTGCAATTTCTTTCAGGTTGAACAGAAGTATCACTTACCTAGCTCTAAGAATTCGTCTATCTTTAGGTTAAGCTGTTCATATATATGCTGTTCTGCATCATTACGAGCATCCTATAAAGAGAAAAACCAAGCTGTTTTACACACAATCACCGCACCAGAGAATTTCATAATTAAAACAAATTCCGTTAGCCAGTTGTCCCATTACGTAATGTAATGTAATGTAAAATCTGTTGAATGACAAAAACTTTCACACACACCTTGAACATGGATGTCCCGTGCAACCTTGCAATATGCACACTGTCCTTTTCAGCACTGTGGAGAGAATGATGCAGGTATAATTATCCAGTTTCCATTGCTTTTTAAAAAAAAAATAATTATATTTTTTATGGATTTCTGATTGAATTAATGTTTAACGTCGCGGCAGGAATATTTTTTAAATTGGGGTTTGGAGTCGCTTTCTAGATTCTTTCACTAATATCACAACATGTCAGTTTAGGGAAGGAAGAAACCCCACAACATCCGTAACGCTGAATGTTGCAGTAAACCTGCGAGCACAGGCTGGTAATGACAAGACCAAGGATGATAACTGCATTGCCACTCTACAGACAGTGCACCATATCAATATTGTGTCAGAAAGGTCGTTTCCATTGACCATAGGTGTGAACATTTAGGCCAAGTATTATGCGTGCCTGGCACCCTGTTCCACAGAGCGATCAAAACACTACAACAGTCAAAACTCAGATAAATTTGAAGGACCCTCGTAGTGCTACAGTTGTTCTCAGGAATGTGGAGCTGGTCGACAAAGTTTTACGCAGGTTTGTAATGCTGTGAATACATAGGCCGAGCATAGGTATGTCTGGTGTTGCGTACCCGGTGATGCTTGAAATGTATTCCTCCAGATATTCACAGGACCTCTCCAGGTAGTTCATATTGATGGAGATCTGGATTAACTGTGGACACGAAAAGGTCATATACTGACATATACTGATACAACTGAAGTAGGTAGGTTCTGTAAATGTAAGATTTAATTGAAAACTGGTTAAAGTGGATTACGTCCACCGACAATATTGCTTGTCAATTTCAAAATGAATTTTTTTTATTTTATTTATAGTTCACGTACCTGTATTAAGCTAAGATTTGGTCTTTTGATGAGATTGGATAGACAATGTCCAAGAGTTTTGGTGAGCAGCTGATTTGCAGATTTCCGAATCATATCATCAATTTCTGTATGACTGAAATATAACACACAAATGATTTGTGTCTATGTTACAACCTTTAGATTCATGTACTTAATAGTAAACTAATATGTCAGTGTTATTCATGAACGCACGCTGAACTGCAATACCTACCTCAAATGAAGATCAGCAGAGAACTTCAAGCAAGCATTGATGTATTCTTTGACCTGATTGTAGATACTTGGCACGAACTGAGAATAGGGTAGAATTTTGGGGTATGGCATCTGCAAGAAAAGAAATGCATGAATGTAAAACAATGAACAATTTATAATGTTATTCTCCAACAAAGACATAAAGCGGGACAATTTGTGCTGAAATAGATTTTTTCAATAATTTTCTCAGTTTTCAACATTTCACTATAAAATTGTCATTTAATTATACCACTTATAAAAGTAGGGGTCCATGCAGACCGAGTTAGTGTAAGGTTTCAAAATCCATCATACAAAGGTTAAAAATACATCACCTGTTGAAGCTCTTCGTTGTGGAGGGGCAGCTGTGACATAATGACTTGGAATTCTTCCTCGGTGTCGCAGGTAATCGGCGTGTAGTTGTCTTCTCGGAAGATCTCGTTGAACACGTCCACCCACTGTTCTGACAAGATCTCGCTGTAGCGGTCTCGCATCTCTAGCAACAGCTCCAACAGACGACCCACGCTAAAACCATATCCCTGGAATAGAAAGAGTCCAGGTGTAAATGAATCTGTGAATGAATACAAGTACTTGATTACCTCTCTCCATGTCTGAGGCAAATCCAGCAGCGAGAAGGTAAATTGGAAATTCACTAGAGTGAGGGAATTATTTTGCATGTCACACTCTCATGTGACAAGAAATTCACTGATAGACTGTCAATAATAAGTCAACCAAAAGAAAAATAATACAGGGATTTGAGATTCACAAAATGTTTACTTTAACATTAAAATTATTAAACTGTGATTCAACATCCTATACTAGCATTTTATTTAGCCAACCATTTAGCTTTCCTTAGGGAAAAGCCAACGATACTGTATACAGTGCTGGAGAAAGACGAAAGGCGTAACAACTGAAATTGTAATTAATGTCCAATGTTTAATAATTATTTATTTGAATAATTCATACCTTCAGGGTGTGACAGAACAAGACTATAAGTTTCTTTATTTCTAGCATGAGGTTTGCAACTTTGCAGGATTTCTGAAACAAGAAAATGAGGATGTGTTACATACAAATCAAGAACATATAGAATCATGTGTAGGAACAAAATTAGTCAAAGTTCAATGAACTATTGAAAAGCCAACAAAAATAGCAAAACAAAATAGCAGAAAAGTGTATTGTTAAAATGATTAAAAAGAAGTACCAAACTTGAATGCCAAAATAAATCAACAAAAAATAATAAGAAAGAAATATTATATGATCAAGGGGAGATACATGTGGGAACAGTATTTTGGCTATTTTAGGAATTTCTAAAAATTTACTTTTAAATAATAGGATTTATAGATAATTAATAAATGCCATGCAGTAATAATTTCATGCATATCATATAGCAGATATATATATTCATGTATATATATATATGTGTGTGGAGAAAACATTTCATGGTTAGTGTTTCTTATAGTTAAACACTCAATTTTGCACTAATGTTTTTGTGAATTTCAATTCTAAATTTAATAGTTATACAAACATCTCATTAATTTCACTTCCTATCAATCTACAGAAATACAAATCCAATTATTGAGCACTATATTTTTGTAAATTTGGTCTATACCTACTAAAGATTAGTTTAGCTAATTGCCACATCAAAATGTCATGAATTATTATGTCTAGAATGATGCACTAAATAACAATTAATTTTGCTTAACGTTATAATTAAAAATTGTGTTATTACCATTTTGTGTGTGTTCCTTTTGGTCAACAAGATTTTAATTAGTGATAATTTGTTACATGCAAATCAACATGCAAACTTTAAATGCAATACCATTACAAATTGTTAAAATGTTCATGTTGGATACAGATCATGGTAAAACCAGGATAACTGATATGATACATACGTTAAGATATAATAGGGGTAGCAGATTAGATATGCGTGAGGAACTTTCATACATGAACAATCATTACAATATTAGAGGATTACAAGTATCATGAGTATGATTTTTGAAATCAGAATCCATTCCACAAAACAAAATTGACGATTTATTATTAAAATGTCGGCGTGAATCTGTCGCCGATATGTGACACAAGATAAAATGATTACTTGATTGAAAAGGTGAGTGAGTGAATTATTGTTTTGTTACGGTGGGAATCTTTCACTCATATGTAATGAATGATTGACAAGGACAGAGATGGGTGAACAAAATCCTTCCCCTGCTAGATTAACCCTCTCCATGCTGGAATAGACACAGCCACTGCACTTTATGGCATCTCCGGTTGCCTTCAGCATACCCTTCTCGTTGCGCGGGCTTGTTGATCGCATCATACCCCAAGATTACGAAAAAATGTGAGCACGACTTTATGCTCTTAAAAATTAAGTTCACAAATATAAAATAAAATATAAAATACTGTAACATATAAAAAATATAAAATATATAAAAAAAACATAAACAATATTAAATAAAATATAAAATAAAACAAACATAAAATAAAATATGAGCATGAAATCCTACTATTTTTTTTTGTAATCTTATGAGCCAATCCAATACGGCATCTCTGGGTGCCTCCAACACGTAGAGGGTTAATCAAATGATAGTTATATGTCACAATGTAATGGATTCTGATCCCAAACATGTACTGGTTCTATTGTGAAGGATACCTGTGCATTCCAATGTGTTTTGTTGCCAAGCTTTGCCTGTGCAGAGACAGATACAAGGGCATACATTATAGGTAGGAACAGCTGGACAGGAACAGGACAAGACAAAGACAATACCAAAGTACCTCCTGTTTACAAAAAGCGATGCTCTTGTCCTACAAAGCCAAAAGCATATTTGAACATCTATGTAATAGGCCTACTAGTGGTAACCCATAAAATATTAAACATAGAAGCAGTGATATAACCCATTAGTATTTTTGAAAACGGCTAATGACGTTTGCGAAAAGTCAGTTATAATTTCTGGAGATCACATGAACTGAGCCTGTCTTACAGATGAGTTGAAACTTGGGTAATAAACAAGTTGAATTTAATGTTTAGTGTTTTATTTCTTTAGCAGTCCAAAATGATAGAAATTGGTAATAGTTGAGGATTACCAATGCAAATACATAATGCTAGCCGTACACTGCTTCGATTCCAGTCGTGTGACGGCAATCGCTGCGACAATCGCGGCAGTGTACAGGAGTGCTGCGACTGAAACGGGGCCAGTTTCCACCGATCGCAGGCAATTCGACAAACGAATCACAGGTAATTCGTCGCCGCGACTGTGCCCTTGAACTGAAAATCCAGTCTCGTCGCAGGTAGTCGCAGCAGTGTATGGCTAGCATAAGATTTGATAGGGATGGATTATGATTTTTTTTTTTTTTTTTTTTATAGACTAATGGGTTGCATCTGAGATAGCACACACCAATGGAAAACCTAAGAAACAAATCAGGAATTAAATGAGTAATAAAACATTTGAAATAGAAAACACAGCACCACCAACAGAAAGTGGGGAAAACATGATCATCTGTGTGTGCATGAACTCTAAACATGAGCTTAGGTCTAGAGTAACATAAATAACATAAAACATTGACATGCCAAAATTAACAATTAACATATAACACAAATATCCTTTTGTGAGTATAATACAATTTCAATTATAAACGAGGTTAGGTACAATAGCAATTGAATGATTGACATTGACTGATTGAATGTAAATATATAGAAAATAAATACAGTAATAATCTGGCCGTTGTTTTATGACCACTATACTGAAATTAGACTTGTAAAATCTCAAAGTATTTATTATTTGGAATGTAATAACAAAAATATAAAAAAGATCGGATCCACTTGCAAAATTTGATAGCGAAAACATTTTACTTCTGAAATCTGTCACTAAATGAAAATGTTCTATTTGTTTTTGACATTGACACTGACATAAAGGATGAGAAAATATTAAACATATATAGTACAAAGCCAGGAAGTAGATCAGTATACTCACTGAAGTGGATCGTAGAACAGATACTATTTTCTCCACAGCTTTCTCCCACAACTCGTCCATATACGCTCGGTTCACCAGCCCTTGAGATGTGTGAAGGATGTGATCTTCTACCACGAAAAAGCTGTGAATGCAGAATTTATTTATTTATTTATGTTTTTTTAAATTGGGGTTTTGAGTCGTTTTCAAAATTCTTTCACTTACATTACGACTTGTCAGTTTAGAACAGGAGGAAACCTACAACATCCATAGCGCTGAATGTGCAGTAATCCTGTGAGCACCAGCTGGTACTGACAGACCAAGGATGTAATGTAAAGTTCATGATTATTGAACATGTGTGAAACTGACTTACCCTACAATATCGTGGAAATATTTTCGGTATTCGTCTGAACTTTCATGCTGGAATGAAAATCGATCGCTTTGAAATATAGACTTTTCTTTTCAACATTGTTGCTTTCCAGATTATTTCACTCATTCTTATGGACATATAATTAGCAACAGTTTGGAGTCAAATATTGGCCAGTTTCAGTGAATAAATAATCGTCAAATTCATTGTACCATTCCTGACGGAGGTTGTAGCGACAGTCTGGCTTGTTTCCACCTCTGCTGTCGATAGTAGGATTCAAACTTCTCCTTATCTCCCTGAAATAACACAAACATAGGATGCAATAAAGATTTACAATAGAAAAACAAGCCACATAATGGCAGGCATGGATACTTTAGAAATGCAGAAATAATTATTTTTTAAAATGTTTTTGAAAGAAAAAATAATATTTGATCATTCCACAGAAGAAATACTCACCAAGACTGAATAAATATGCAAACATCGATAAACTGGAGAGAAGTCCACCAAATCTTGAGCACTTAATTCCTGAAAAATATAGATTGAAAGTTGCTTAATAAAACAACGTACAAGTATCTGGGCTACATTACCTAGGCCTATATTCTCTGACCTTCACATCACGTTACATTAACACCATCAGGCTGGGTTGACGGCAGAGGGGCAGGTCCATCACAATTGGGATGGATACAATCGGCCAAGCGTGCAATCCATCAGTTTTGATACACCTGGGGGTCTATTCTAGAAACGTTGTTACAAAACTTCTTATTCTTAGAATGATTCAGGTATTTTTGGTATTTTTTTTGAATTGGGGTTTAAAGTCGCTTTCTAGAATCTTTCACTAATATCACGACTTGTCAGTTTAGGGCAGGAGGAAATCCGAAACATCCGTAGCGCTGAATGTTGCAGTACACCTGCGAGCACCGGCTGGTACTGACAAGACCAAGGATGATAACTACATTGCCACTCTACAGTATCCTATCAATATCGTAACTTTCGCGAACATTGATGTCGGACCCCCGGGGCGAGATTTGAACCTGGAACCTTTGGCTCCGAAGTCCAACACTCTACCACTGCGCTACATCCCGCCCCAGAATGATAGAATGATTCGTAGCCATACCATACTATAATTTGGAGAATACACCGCCTGTTCCTTTGCAGTCAATCCCGCCATTGATGGCAGAGTACCTCGGCCTACATTACAGCAGTGTTAGATGTAGAGCTCGATGTAGAGCTAGATGCAGAGCTCGATGCAGAGCTAGATGCAGAGCTCGATGCAGAGCTCGATGTAATGGACACTGACCTCCTCTTCAATAGAGTCTTCTCTAACAATCTCAGGCATGGCCTCGATTTCTCCAGTAAAGGGGTTCGGCGGGGGTGGAGCTCGTCGCTTCTTCGGCTTCTTCTTCACTATCGTAGGATCCATGTTGTTCTGTTCTGCAGCCTGTAGATCAAGTTAACTTACAGATATATATAAATGATCAATTGTGTTTGTGTGTGCGAAAATTAACTATTGATCCATTGACCGGGGTAATAAGTGGTTAAAACATTTTATAAATGTTTTGATGGCTTACTTATTACTTTTTATTTATTTATTATTGTTTTTAAAGTTTATTTATTCATATTTATCACTATTATAATTTATTTTTATTTATTTATATTTATTAAGTCATTCATTCAGTCATTCATTTCACAGTAAGCGCTCCAAGGCTTCACAACCCACATGCGTCATTGCCACTTCTCCGATCTTCTCCGAGTGTTTCCGGATGCTCTCCAGGAAGTCCTTGAGCTCCGACATGGACGCCTCCTTGATCTTCTCCCGGAGCTTGGGGATGGCCTCGGACATAGTCTGCGAGAACCAGTGGCTGATCACTCGCGGCAGATACGTGTGCTCCAGCTGTTCTAGCGTCTTCAACGCCGGGTAGAATCTGAACAACACCAACACTCATGTCAGTAACAGTCTGTACCCATAATTAGATCAAATTCTTCACACATTGACTTGAAATTGAATGCAAAAATGTGTAGTATTAAAAGTGTTAAGTTTGGGCTTACATTTATCATTGCTTGTGAAAGTCAATACTTTCTTTTGTCTTTCTCCCCCCTTACTTTCTCCTTTCTCTCTCTGTGTGTCATTCTCTCTCTTGCTCTAATTGATCTCACCCCCTATCTTCTCTAGTCCCCCC
>JAUTBZ010006681.1:0-42950 GCA_032361785.1 Lepetodrilus galriftensis
ATGAAATTGGTGTTCAACGGTTAAACGTCGGGCTAAAGCCCTCCCATAAAAGACCGACGTTTAACTAGTTGAACTATGAATTGTCCCACAGAGAATTCCTAGCTCGCTGGTGGCTCAAAAGTGACTGAATTAGCGACTCGAGGACGAGTCACCATGTGGAGGGGGAGAATGTAGCCGTGTGTGATATAAGAGACTCCTACTGGTCTTAGTCAGCGGGTTACCTCTTTGGCTCAGTTGGTAGAGCGTTAGACTCGCAATCCAGCAACTCGGGTTTGACTCCCAGGATCAGCAGTGGTCCTGTTTCACTAATATTCGTTTGCCAACATACTGTCAAGACTAGTGACTAGACCTCATCACAAATGGGTGAAAGATTCCCGCTGTGACGTAAAACAATAGTTTACTCAATGCTGCCAAGACAGATTGTAAGTTTTTTTGAGGAACAAGCTTGCTGTACATGTCTTTTGCTTTTTATTCACAGGATGGCGCCAGAAGTGATTGCCTGTGATGAGAATCCAGATGCCACTTATGACAATAGAGTAAGTAAAACGTTGGACGTGACCATTGTAGACTATGGACTTGCAATACCTCTAGGCTGGCAGGAAAGACAAGTTGCCAGGGTATGGTTTCTCAAAGCTCTCATAATTATTCACTATGAGACCATAGTGCTCTCGTAAGTGCACAATCCCAATGTATTGGAGATTGATACGAGTCCTGATGGTCTCATAATGGATACGAGAGCTTCGAGAAACTATACCCAGCACATCTTTCGTTACTGCGCATTTTTGCAACCGATTGTCGGGTGTGTACCGGCTACTTCGACATTTTTCATCGTGGTACTGTCGTTGTTGAATTTGTTAGGACACATACATTTTGGTGCCAATTACATATTAGCATGTGTACTACATGCTAGATATAATAGAATCGATATGTTTAATGTTTACCATGACAACAAATATAGAATACAGGACCTGTCAGAGTGTTTGAAAAACATCCATGCATATCTGCCAAATTGGAGAACATTTTGATCCAAGGCTGGTTACTCTAATTTCTATATTTCTCGAAAAATATTGCATTCAGCGATCAAAGGGACGCAACTGTTGTTAGCTAAACGATCACTTCACAGACCTTGAGTGCTATGAATGGCGATGGGTTGTTATTTTCCCATAGTTATTTGATGGTTTATTTCAACACGTGTTTATTCGTGCCGTGTAACGAAAAGTTGTTGGCGCAACCACGCGATATTACATGTGCATTTAGTTGATGTAATCCCGGATTTTTCTTTCAGAGTGATTTGTGGTCTTTAGGAATTACAGCAATTGAAATGGCTGAAGGAAAGCCACGTAAGTACTTGGAATAAAACAACTCAATTGTAAATGATTTAAAGACGATATTAATTTCAATATTAACCCTCTCACTGCTGGATTAGACACAGACACAGCTAATTTGGGCATCTCCGGTTGAATCCAGCATGGAGAGGGTTAAAGGGATACATTCATGGTTTGTTGACATATTTCATGGTGAAGCGTATTTTACCTGAAAGTATGTACTGATACATTTAATTTGTCTACACAAGTATATTGGACAACAAGCCACATTTTGTTCATTTTAAAGTATAAAATAAAATAATAAAATATACTGATGTGTATTTAATTGGTCTTGTTCTGTTTCAGCCCTCTGTGATATGCACCCCATGAGAGCTCTGTTTCTTATTCCCAGAAACCCCCCACCCAGGCTCAAAAACCCATCAAAATGGTGAGACACCTATTTTATTTCATCACATATGGACTAGAGAATCCCGCTGCTACGTAAAAGAATAACTCTCTCATTTATGTTATCCTCAAGTCTACCAAATTCCACAATTTTTGTTGAATCGTGTTTGATAAAACTTTACTAATTTATTTCGCAAATGGGTTAAAGATTCCCGCAGCGACGTTAAAACTCCATATTCACTCGCTCGTTTATTTCATCCTCAGGTCTACAAAATTCCACAACTTTGTAGAATCGTGTTTGATAAAAGATTACACCCAGCGGCCAAATACCGAACAGCTTCTGAAGCATCCGTTCATCCGCGACCAGCCCACCGAGCGACAGGTCCGAATACAACTCAAGGATCACATAGACCGGCATCGAAAGAACCGGAAGGGTGAGTTTTTGTTAATTTCCGAAATGACATTGGTGCTTTAAAATAATTCTCTTAAAGATTCTGTACGTACTCAGTTCTGTTGGTAATTTCTTAATAATTGAAAAATGTAATTTAAAGCTACTGTCCCAAAATTAAAAAAAAATTATATGAACACATCTGACAAAGACCAAGATATGTTTTGATTGGCTCATATCATTCAAGGTTTTGAGATGTTGGGGTAGTTTGAAGCCTATCCATATCTACTATCCTAAAAGCATATATCCCAGAGTTTTCAGAGATTGGTCTGTGTTGCAGGCGACGACCATGACACCGAGTATGAGTACGAAGGCAGCGACGGAGATGACGACGAGGAGAGTGCGATGCCTGGCGAGCCTAGGTATGTCGTGGTGACCTGTTGCCAGGCAACCAGTAGCGACAGTTGCCAGTCAACCAAATACTGTTGTCGACCTAATTTTTTTATTTCACCCATATCTGCTTCGTATCTCTTTTTTATTTATTTATTGTCTCCATGACTAATGGTGTGAGCATTTGCTTGAGATTTCCATCTGGGTCGTGCATAATGTTAAAAGGTGGTACTTGTTGTTCCCCCGTTTCGCACTCAACTATATAATTATCATCCACAATCATATTCCAGTTCCATACTTCAAATCGGTCCCGGGGAGTCGACCCTGAAGCGGAACTTCCAGCAGATCCAGGAGCGAGAGGCCCGCGGCAACCAGCAGTCCCGCCAAGCTCACCATCATCATCCACCGCAGCAGCAGCAGCAGCCACATCAGCCACAGCAACAACAGCAACAGCAACAACAGCAACAACAGCAGCAACGACATCACGACCGCCGCAGTCACCATGGTCAGCAGCGGCCACAATCCGGCCACGGTCAGCGGCCTCCGGCCAGTCAGTACATCCCCCCGCCATTGCCTCACGGCGTACAGCATGAGCCACCCAAACATTTCCCCTTCCAGTCGAGGCCTATAGGTGGGTACACTGTGCATCTTTTGTCTCCTAGCAATGTTATAAGTCAACAACAAGTTTTATTTTCAATCTTCGCTCAGTGTTGAGGTTCATCGCAAATGGGTGAAAGATTCCTGCAGTGATGTTAAACTCCATATTCACTCACTAGGGTGGTGTTCCATTGACAGTCTTGGACGCATATTCTGGACAGGAGGCTGCTCCTTTCTAGCTGTTCTGTCTCTACTTTCTGTCCGACGCATGCGCAGTTACACTGCGGTGTTGATCCTTTTAACTGCGCATGCGTCGGACAGAAATTAAGACAGAACAGCTAGAAGGGGGCAGCCATTTGAAGCAGAGTTCAGTACCTACAGAGTTATCTCCCATGAACAAAATTGTGAAAGTTCTCAGTAAATTTTATTGGCTATATTTTATATGGATCCTGGATTCTTAGTATGTGAGTTTCATCTACTGCCATGCTATACTAAACAATGTCCTGCCACATTGTCCTGTCTCTATGTCCTGCCACAATGTCCTGTCTCTATGTCCAGTGATGCCTGCTGACCCGAAGAATCCGAGCACGAGTTCTGGACAAGCTATGCAACTTGACCACCCCATCAATCGACCCTCTGGGATGTTCGGGGGCCCAGTCAGCAAACCTGAGGTAACATAGAGCTGCTGTTGTATAATAAAAAGCCTTATAATACTGGAAAACTTTTCGTAAATCTCTTATAACTGTTAATCAGTCCTATATCGCTTGAAAACTTGTCATATGACTTTAAAACTTGTTGTATATCTCTTTTAAGTATTATCAAATCCTATATGACTTGAAACTCCATCTTGAATCTCTTTTAACTGGTTGTTTGTAGTTCTATACCTTTCCAGTTATTTTAATGTCAATTCTGTCCATACGATTCTAATATCTGTTTATAAATAATATCTTTGACTTTTCTCTTAAGATATATATTATACACATGTATTGATATATTACAGTAATGCTCCTTTCATATATTTTTTAAGCGAACGAAAAGAATTTATAAATATAACATTTTTAATGTTTTATTTCCACAATTTATTCAGTCCTGTGCCTTTTATTTAGGGTTGATTGATATTCCAAATTTTGAATATATTCATTCAAAATTCATCACAACAAAATAAATTAATAGAGATTCTGAATTTGATCCTGCAAATACAAAACTAATAATTTAAATTCTTTTGGTATGTTATATAAATTGGCATATTGCAATGTAATGACTGGGAGTATTACTGTATAAAGCATGAGTCTGAGATTAACATGGAATGCGACGTATATTACATAGCTTGCGTTCATTGCGACATGTGCGAATTTGATTGGCAGATGCTGTGGTTGATGACAATATCTGCTCATGCTGAAATATACATACATGCCTTGGAGTAATTTTCCCGCCTGGAATAATAGTTTTCCCGCGAATGCTTCGATACATATTTATTTGAGTTTGCATAATTACCTAAGTTGTGGAGAGTTTGCATACCCATTCCATTCAATAGTTTGGCATGAAATGCATTGAAACTGCTATTTGGTAGATTATCTTGTTGCCTACTTTCTGGAATGAAGAAGAAAACATGTTCTAATTTTCATAGCAATAGTATTCATTTTTAATTTTTAATTTTTTTTTTTATTTCAGTAAGACAATATCAGAAATTGAAGTTATTTTTCATAAAGTATTTCCCGAGATAATCTAAACCAAATATATATAATAGGGGTACCGATGCATTTCCTGCCAAACTATAGTTAGATTTTTATTCTGGTTGATTATTGAGCCGTGTTTGCTACCCAAGTGTTGTTGTTAGATGGCTGATACGAGTGTGACCTTGTTTGTTTGTTACCAGGACGACAATGAGGTGAGAATCAGGCTGTGTAAAGCGCTTCCGTAGTTCAGTAGAATTAAGGCTGAATTGTAGCATTGCTTGGTCCCAAGCGAGTCACGTCAGAAAAACACACCATTTTGATAAAAATATCACTGTTCGTGGTATAATATCATTACTTCTACAAATGGAGATTAATTTTGAATCGACTCGTTCTTTGGGACCAGGCAATGTTTAGGATTTTGTGATAGTTTTGTCACAAAAATTCATATGGTGCTTTGTTGTTGGACATTTATAATTATTTTCAAAACTACATTGGTAAATTTAAGATATTTGGTTGTAAAATATAACTGGTTTTAACCAAGAAAGTCGGAGGAAAAAAAAGATTAATTATTAAACCATTTAAAAAATATTTAAGACTGTCATTTGCATTGTTGCAACGTAATTTGGATATCTGCATGTTTTATCATAAAATTGCATGATTTATGTTAAATAAAAAGCAAATATTTTCGTGCTACGCGGTTACGATATCTGCTGCATGCCTACTAATTCAATGGCTAGGGGTGAATAGATTGCCGCTTTTGCTTCAGAGGGGAGTTGTCTCCCTTTAACAGTGTATCACCGCAGAATAAATCGCAAGCCATGCACTGTTTTATGACCAGAAGACGACACTACTGACAGTCCTCGGACATTACATCTCTTTCAGCTTTTTACCTGAGCAGCTATTTTTGGCTCGACAATTAAAAAATAGTGCGCACAGGTGTAGAGTAGTTGAAAGAAAGTAGCATTTGAAGTTCCATCAGTGACATGTCTCGTAAAATTTTGCATAAAATGTAGTGACGTGTCTCATGATATGGGTACTATTCATTAGTGTGAAGTGACACGCCTCGTAATATTGTGCACAAAATGTAGTGACATGTCGCATACCACTCGTACTATGCATTAGTGTGAAGTGACACGCCTCGTAATATTGTGCACAGAATGTAGTGACATGTTGCGTACTACTCGTACTATACATTAGTGTGAAGTGACACGCCTCGTAATATTGTGCACAGAATAGTGACATGTCGCGTACTACTCGTACTATGCATTAGTGTGAAGTGACATGCACAGAATGAAGTGACACATAGTACCATAATTTATGCATAGTGTGAAGTGGCTTGTAATATTGTACACAAAATGAAATGTCATCGCTCGTACCGTTATGCTTATGCTTCATGTGAAGTGACACACCTCGTAACATTGTGCACAGAATGAAATGACGCATCTCGTACTATTTGTGTATATCTGCTTTAGTATGAAGTGAAATGTTCAGTGCCTTTATTCATAGTGTGAAGTGACACGCCTCGTAATATTGTGCACATAGCAGTGAAGAGATATGTAATAGTGTGATTTGATAATACCGGTAACCACAAAATACATGGAATAATAATGTCATAAAATTACAATGAAGATTTATGATAAAATTTAATATCCGAGAATAGATGAAATGAGATGAAATCTACTTCAATGCATAATAAGCTGTATATCACAGTCCTTCTCCCTTGTTAGCTATCAAATACAGGTGAAATATTCCCGCTGCGTAACGCACTAATTTATTCATTGTACAACCATCTTCTGGACATAATGTAACTGTACCCGTAAATGATTATCTAAATGCGAACAATTCTCAATGTAATTTAATAATTAACTACCGGATGTTAATTTCCCAGATTATTTCATCAGCATACAGCACTTGACAGTATAAAGCCAACAATGTGTTTATTTCTATGAAGAGTGTCATATACATGGGTTGCAATCGATTTTCTCGTGTATTTCAGGATTTGGAGAGAATCGCTGCTCACCTCAGCAAGATGGGCGCCGAGGAGCGACAGGCGCGAACCGTCATCGTCGAGGATGACGCCAGCGATGAGGATGAGGATGACGAGGATGATGACATCAATCGTGACGGCACCCTCCCGGCCTCCGAACCCGCGCGACCACTGTGAGTGGAAATCTCAAATAAAATAAAATTAAATTAAATTAAATTTGATAAATGTATCAGTTTTATTCATATAGCTGAGATGTAGGCATGGATGTGATATTGTCTTTATTTAAAACTTGAACTTGGTGAATACTGAAAGCAACTTTGTTCTTGCAACAGAATGCATACCAGTCTTGTAAGCAGCTATTCAGTGTAAGTATGGTACATGGGTACCCACAAACCAGATTAGAACCCACCCTGTTTTGAGTGCACATTTTTTTCGTCCTTTCTACTGGCATGAGCATGGTATTTTTTTTTAACCCTCTGCATCCCGGATCTATCAATCACAAATCATTTGCCCCTGCAGTGATCTTGATTCTGCCTTCTAGCAGAAAGTTTTTAACCCTCTGCATCCCGGATCTATCAATCACAAATCATTTGCCCCTGCAGAGATCTTGATTCTGCCTTCTGGCAGAAAGAGGGTTAATTGAGTTGCTGTTTGTTGTCTTTTGTCCATTTCTGTGTGATTTTCTTTTTGCTGTCAGTTCTTATCGGAATGTCTGTTAACTCTCTCCTTGCTGAAGGCAACCTGAGAAGCAGGGAGAGGGTTAAACTGTCGCTCCATCAGTATTTTTATGACAACATGTGTCAATATTATATGTTCACATTGAATTAAATCATTTGAGATTCAACAATAAAGTTGAAAGTGTACTTCTATTCTATAGTAGACAATAGATTTGTTTATATTTGTAATGCCAAATTTTATGCCAAATAATTTTACTGCAAATAAATTCTAGAATTTTGTTCCTTTTGCATGATTTATGTTTTGTCTCTGTAAACTTTGTCATATTTGGAATATCTTTATTGTTTGCTGTATACCAGTTTGAAAATAGATTTGGCATTCAAATTACTGGATTACGAATTATATATTTTGATTATCTTTTTTTTACACATCTAATCTAATTATTTATTGTCCTTTATAATTGAGATTTTCACATGACAATCAAATGTAAGAGTTTGTGTACACCAATCACTGAATCAATGATAATATTCATCTAAAATATTTTATTATTATTAAAGAAATACCTGAGAGGCCTCCAGTTGAAATTTATCCTGAAAATTAATTTCTTACAGCAGTATACATATAATGCAATTGTAAATGATTCCATTTTTTTTATTGTAATGAACTTCGTTACAAATATATTTTACAACATTTTGAAATAGATTTATATTTTAAATTGTTTTCTGTGTTATTGCAGTCCGCCTGGTGGATTTTCTGGTGACACGGCGGAAACCCAAACTTCTATGGTCATACACGAAGGTATGTGTGAAACCAAAAATGCCTTTGGCTTTGTGATTTTACCAGTATTCAAGAATCTTAGATTACACAGGTCTATAACATTTCCCAAAATATTTTCATCTCCTTTGTGAATTGTGTGACAGGGCATTTGCAGCTGTCTGCAGTATTGAAGAATGTTAAACACAAACTTAGCATCGCAAGTTTTGGAAAATTTATTTGGATAAGATTCAAGGAATATGATGTTTTATTTGCACAAGCGTCAATGGTGTAAAACTCGAATACCAATGTTCTTTCTTGTCTTTAGAATTTCAATTGTGGTATTAATTTTATCCTATTTTATAACCTATTTATAGACTTGATAGGACAACACGTAAATAATCTGATTTAAGATTTATCCAACAGCTGCATGTTGTTTTATTGCATCTTTCGGATGGAATGTATTTTGTTATGTTCAAGAAATTACCTCCCTTGTATTGTCTGGATCATTGAATTATTTCTCTAAATAACAAATCTGTGTCTCAAACCCAAAATGTTGTTATTTTATCAAAATTAATTTTAGGTAGAATGTAGTTCTATGAGCACACTATCGAATGTAGATTTGGTGCAATGAAAATGTGCATATTATTATTAATGAGACATATTTAATTTTTTTGTTGTTGTTTATTTTTAAAATTGGGGTTTAGAGCCACTTTTAAGATTCTATCCTATCCTATCACTATCTCGTCAGAAAGATGAATTTTGCAAACATTGATGCCGGGCTCCAGGGTATGGGATTTGAACCCAGGTCCGAAGTCCAAATGTTTTACCATTGCGTTACAACCTGGCCCAGACTTACATCGCTGCTTTTTTTTCTTTTCACCAGATATGCCCCCTCCTCGTCTTCCAAACATAAACTCTGGCCATAATCTCAAACTGAATGACGACGATGGAGAAAATACCCTCGTCGCAAGACGGGTAAGTTTTTATTGATTAATTATAACAGTGTTGAATATTTCATGAAAACAAGACAATTTTACAAGAGTCCATTTCATGGTGTTTTAATATTGTGACATTTCATTCGGTCAAACACAAATGTATATATAGAATATGAAACACCAATCTTTCAATATTTTTTTTATCCATATCAAATTCACATTTATCCATATCAGACATACATTCTTCCATATCAAACACATTTATTCATGTTGAACAAACATTTTATCCATATTACATTCATCCATGTCAAACATACCATTATTGGAGTCAGTTTTAAGAAACTTTTAATGTTTTACAGAAAGAGGAAAATGAAAAGGTAAATTATATTTGAGCTTTTAGCGTCCGTCTGACAACTGTCTAGACACTTCAGTGTTCTATTCACTTCTATGTAAGAAAATATGAATTTAAGCTGTTGTAAGATAGAAATAGTCTCCTCCAATAAGAACCATTGTTAGAGACAGTCTCCTCCAATGAACATTGACGTTGTATAATCATTGTAACTCTGGGTCACACTCATCTGTCTCTTATCAGTTTGCTTTGCTTTGTAACACGAGCTTTGCCATTTACGTTTACCAGAAATATGTTACTTATTTAGTCGTACTAGTTTTTATTATAATGTATTAAGTCTAAAAGACAATTGAAATGATTTCATTTGCATCATATTTCATAGCACAAGAAAAAGAATAAGTATATGTTGTTAATATTGTATTTGATGTGCTTCAATTTAAATCTTGAGTTATTAATTAAAAAAAGTAATGTTAAATATGTTTTCTGTAGTAGTAATTATTATTGTTTTCTTTTCTGTGGTGTATGCTTTTCAAAATTGTACGTCGCTACTACCTAGCTCTAATGTTGAATAGATATTGAAATCTCAGATATTTAGCTTTCTGTATATTGAATACAACATACTGCACACAAACACTACACAAAACACTAGACATACCTAAAGGCGAACAGTTTTGCAGTTATCACATATTGATTGTACAAAAATAATTATGGCAATTTTCATTAAATCAATTATTATGTGCGTAATTGCACATTTCATAGATTTTATTTCAGTATGACAAGAAGCTGGTAAGTTTTTATGGCATGTCATGTACATTCAGATTGATGAAGTTGATTTTTATGTCCTATCTGTGTCTATATTGATCGACAAACACACCTGTCGGAGGGCTGCTGCAGTACAAGTGACATCTGATTGACAGCTGTCACCATGTACATCAATGTTTATGTACACGTTCCTAACGCTCGTCATTGATTGGCCAATTAGTTACTATGTCAACACATTCTGTAGATTGTGCGTATTTGAATCAATAATGCACATTTTCAGGTTTTATTAAGAAAATCTTTTAACTCATGTGTACCGTATTTGAGTCAATAATTAACATTTTCTGCTTTATTTGAGAAAATTCTTCATTTTGTTTTTCAATTTATACAATGCGTGTCATTTTTTGACAATATTCAGACTAGTATTCAGGCCTCAATTTAGCGGCTAATTTGGGAGCCATGGCGACCTAATTTCGTATTTGGCAACCAATATTTCACTTATTTTAAATGTTTCTGGCTATGTAGGAGCTAAATGGCTCCTTGGAAAAAATTGTAACTTGGAGGCCTGCAGTATTTATATTTAAGATTTGTTTTAAATTGTCTATGGTCTTACTTTTAAGACCATGTTGAATATACAAATGTTATTATCGATCGCCAATAATGCAAGAAAAATTGTTCTTTATCTTTGTTGAGCTTTATGACCCCTGGAACCTAATTCAGATCTCTGTTAAAAAAAATGCTATTAACTGAACAACTACTGTTGACATAGCATCACAGTCAGGGCCCCACTGGGCAAAAATTAATTCTTTTCAGCCGCTCTACCAGGCATCGACATTGAGAAATCGCTAATCTATCCCGACATAATCAGCCACTAATCCTAATGGCATCGGCAGGGCAATATCGGCAGGGCAATATCGTGGCATGATTTTCCTCCCACCCTGGAGCAAAATTCCTCTGCAAGAACACAAAGACTAGTTGGCTAACGTCGTTATGTTCTGTGACGGGTGATGCATTAGACCGAGCAGGCAAAAAAGTGTTATCATATTCCGACAATGAAATTATGTTTAATGGTATTTGTGATGCATATAGAGATGCGAGCAGGCTAAAAGTGTTCAGTCTCATATTCCAACAATGAAATTATGTTTAATGGTATTTGGTAATCTGTAGTCTGTCCCAGACCAATTTTTTTTTAACACTTGTTAAACTTTTTTCCTGCTGTAGGCAATGACAGATGCCATATGAATACTGATGAGTGTGGTTAACTACCTCCCTGCTGGAGTTGACATGTTAAGGCATCTCCAGTTGCATCCAAAATGGAGAGGGTTAATTCAGCAGCTAGGTGAACAATTCTGAATCTACTTATAGAATCATTGCCATTATTCCAAGACAATGTGAACTTGTTCAAAAATACTATTTTGATTGACAGTACCATGGTACTCGCATTTTACATTGAGATATGAACAAGGATCGCAGACATTTCTGAAAATGTATTGATTTTTTCCCCCCATTTTTTTTTATTGTTGAGCAAGTGGTGGAAGAATTAATTTCTTTTTGTGTTTGCATTTTTCGTCATTTACAATTTCGATTCCAAGACGCGAGCTCATTTGTGATTCTGATTGTTTTTATGTTGGATTTTACGACAAGTGGAGTCAGGGTTAGTGAGATTATTCAGCAGTTCTCTCATTACTAGTGTCTCGTTGAGATGCGTCTCACTGTGAGACGAGGGGAAAATACATCACATTGGATCGTGGACGTGAAATGACATTTCTATAGAATACATTTCCATATTTTCTATTTGTTTCCGATTCTAAGAACGTGCCATGGATGTTGATGTTACAATCTATAATAAGCTGTCTATTTTTTTTTGACATGTTGAAAAAATAATATGGTTTGTCCCTGTCCAATATTAAATTTGCATATTAATTTTTTTTCTGTAATTTTCTTTCTGACTTGTTGGTATTTCTCATACAATTTGTTCCAATTCCATAAAATTATCTTCAGAAAAGATAAATATGAGAACCCAGGATGAATCACACAAACCAAATCTTGAATTCAAACATAGTATTTTATTTAATTAAAATTTTTGATATTTTATCTAAATCCGTTATAAAGGCCCTGCTATAAATGCACATTCTTTGTCTTATGACCTCAACCACGATACATAATGGAAATATGATATGTTTACAGTTTAGCAGCTCTAATTTAATATCCAGGTTAGATTTCCCCCTGAAAATAACTTGTTATTTTATGAGGAATTTACCTGGTGTTGCTAGACGTTATGCAGGTAGCTGTTCATTAGAGTCTGACATGACACAGGTGAAGCGAGTTGTAAACGGAGGAACTTTCCTGTGCGACAGTGACGAGAAGCAGATAGTAACGCCTTGGTTTTTGGCAGTGCATTGGTCTTTGGCAGTCAGTTTTTGGCAGTGCGTCGTTTTGACATTGCATCGGTTTTTGACAGGAAATTGCAAGTGCATATTACTTAATATAAAAAAATGAAGTTGTTATTAAGTTTGGTATTAAAATATGTAACACTTAACAGGAAATTAGAAATGCTTCTTAGTTTCCGTTCATTATCAAATTGGCAAAAATAGTTGATTAAATTTGCCATTTAATTTAAATATGTAACTCTTGACAGGAAAAATTAGAAATGCATCTTTATTTCCATGTAAAATTCCAGTGGAAATGAAAAACACAGGAAGTGCCAAACACTTCCTATAGGTTTAGAAGTGTGGGTGTTTTGTATATACAGGTAGACTAAAGTCTGTGTACAGAATACTTATAGATATAAACCTGTCTATTGACAACAGGGTATTTCCGAGCGCCTCCCAAGCAGGGTCTGTGTGGGTCGGCCACTTGAAGAGGTAAAAAATAGCCACAGTGCTCGATCAGGAAAGGGAAGACGTTTCAAACAGATTCACGGTCAATTAAGACAAAATCTATCAGTCATGGATCTTAACTTTCACCAAACGTCCTGCCTGAGAACGTCCTGCCTGAGCGTCCTGTCTGAACGTATTCCAATGAGATGAAGCCATGCTTTTCTTCATATTGATCACCCACACATGTCCAGAATAGGGTGAGGGGGTGGGTCTGGGTGCAGGGGATGGGGGTGAAGATCTAAACAATCCGAAAGAAGTCGTGTCGATTCCTACTTTTATGTGATCATGGTGGCCTGTATGTACATGTCTACTTGTTAAACTTTATTTTGTCATTTAACTCTTTGCTGGGTCAAAAGATTAGAAATGGATCTAACTTCAGAAAAATTTAAATAAAAAAAAATATATTTATATTAATAATGTTGCTGAATATGACTAATAAAATATTAAAATTGGGGAATAAAATTCATAACCTTCATCACCAACCTCCTAAATTCACTTGAATAAATGTTTTTCACTTTCTACAATGTTTACCTTGTTAACTCCCCATAAGAAAAATATACATAAGTTCTCTCCACAGTCATGTGAAAACATCCCTTGTTGGATTAATCTCTCCATCTAGATGTCATTACAGGCCTGTGTGTAAGTTGTGTACAAGCCGGGCCATTGTGCCACCCTTTCAACTGCTCTTTGAAAAATAATTGATTCCGGGACGAAATAGAGCTTGATGGACACCAGACCTGCTCGTGACAAAAGATGTCTTTGTGAAATTAGCCCCGGGTGTGATGTGATTACATTTACTGTGTAGGTTAACTAGAATTGTTCACCAAAGGGTGTAGATTATAAAGACTTTGTGTTTATTAGTCAAATTCTGGAGAGAATTTTTTTTATTGTTTTTCATAGATTTTACCCCCCTAAGTTTTAGTAGTTGCCTATGGGTTAAATATTGCCGCTGCAAAAACATTAAAGAATTCATTCATTCATTCCCCAAGTTTTAATGTGGAGAAATAATGCTATTGTGGGGTAGGGGTAAGTGGATGGGTATAAGGTGGGTGGTGATGAGGGGTGAGCCAGGGAGATGGTATTACCCATCACTTATTAAATCTCAGTTAAAAGTCCTTGAAGTAGCCAGATAATAATAAAGAAAGCCAGATCAAGCTGTTTATCAGCCAATATATTACAACGGCTCACTTAGAACAATTAATGACAGCACTTTCAAAGGTTTATGTCAATAAATTTACTGAAAATATCCAGCAATTTTCTCTCATTTCTGTGAAATTCATGCCCGATATTCTCCGGGCACTTATGTTGCCCAGTGTTATCAACAGAGCATGTTCAGTGGGCACTATCGTAGTGCCGAATCCTGTAAACTTGTCATCGAGAGATAGGGCTCGTCTTATTAGCCGCTTGATGAAAGTTATTGCTTTCCTTAATGGCAGATTTTACTACCAGGCAGACTTGTGTCTTTTCCCGATAATGCTCAGCGTTGTTGGTTTATTTGGATAATTCCATGGACTTTCTCGTTCTGGGCAAGACAATCGGGTTGTCTTTGAGATAACAACCTGCACATGCTGACATTTAGTGTGAGCAGTGTTCTGAGATAGATACGTGAATGTCGTTAATTTCTAGAATTATTGGGGGGAAAAAAAGAATATAAATTCTCACGATTTCTATATCCATTGTAATTAGATGTGGATGATTTCAGTTTCCATGTTACAATGCGATAACATAAATTGTATTGTTTTTTAAAGGAATGTAGGGCTATTTTTGGATGCCATTAATTATTGGGGTATTGCCAGATCAGGAAATATTCACAAGCATGGGATTCTACAATGATGTCGGGCAATTAGGAAGATGTAAGTGATTCACATTAAGTATTGTGTTTCCGACGTCAAGGTGTTCCACAGGTGTTCATTTAGAGGTTAGATCGTAAGCTATTGTCCAGACGTCGCCATTGATGTCGATTTCAGGTGTAACGAACATTCTTCAAAACGATGCTAATGACTTTGCTCATGCTCTGGCTAAAGTGGGTGAGAAAAAAAATGTGCCCCAATTAGTCTGCGAGATCAAAACACGATACAAAGGATGCTCGCCCTATGAGATTGTTTTCTGAATCTAAAAATATGATCGAGATTCGTAATTACTCCTCATCTCTGAAGATAAAAAAAGATGGCTTGTTTTTGTTGTCGTTTTTTTATTTTTAAAAATGTAAAAATCGAGATAGGTGGGATGTACATACTTGTTAGTAATCATTTTTCCAAATGTGTTTCCAACCTTTTATCCCGTATTCCAGATGTAATGTATTTTTTTGAGACGATTGTTTAAACACCCACTGACATAACAGGTTGGCGTGAAGACTATTTTAGGGAAATTGCTTTGATCTTCGAGGTGAAATGAAGGAGTGAAGTGATCAAGATGTTCGTTAAAATGTATTTGAAATCCAAGATGGAAAATGTTGTGTTTTTTATAACAAAACTTGATTAGATTTACCTACTTTTTGTTTTTACGTCACTATAATCCTTTTAGTTTTAGTTTCCTGTCTTGCTCGTAATATCATGAAAAATTACAGTATTGCTGGAACATCTTGATGATGACGCTTTATATTAACCCTCTCCATGCTGGAGGCAACCGGAGATGCCCTACAAAGCAGTGGATGTGCCTAATCCAGCAGGGAGGGTTAAATATCTTTCCATAGAGTCCTCAGTTATCACGACAAATACCTTGTCTTACAGTATTTATAATAGTATAGTTTGAAGTACCCTTCATTTGTGTTTTCCACAACTTCAGCACATTTTCAGAATTTAAATGTTATTTGTTATTTACAATAGCAATAACAATCTGTTTCCTCTTCGCACTGCATAATGGACGATGTCCTGTATCAATATGTACAAAGGTGGCGCGCACGCGGAGAGCTTTATGCCATTTTCGTTTGAATTACGTTCAATAAGAAACAAATTTGATCAGCATGTTACGAGAATTGCACGTGGTGCCAGCGTTGTGGTTGGCGCGCTTCTAAGCGAATCCTCTTCACCGCCAGATGGAGGCCGTTATCCTACGTGTTTGTTTTAATATCTCCGCATCTACAAGAAACAACATTGTCTTGGGGAGCTGCCAAACGGTTCATGGAAATTGTGAATAAAACAGCTTTTACAGGTGTGTATGTGGGGGTGTGTGTATGTGGGAATAATCACAGGAAATGTGAATTTTGCACGATTTTAAAGATTTGTTTTTTGACGATATATTTGTGTTGGTGGTATTACTACTAACAATGCCATGTCATCAGATAAGAGATTTGAAGATATGAAAATGAATGATGAAATTTTGAAATCTAAAGAAAAAAGAATTTGATGAATGTAATGTTTAATTTTCATTTATTACCTTGATGAATACTTGTCCAAAGTATTGAGATTATTAACATTATCCCAGATACATTATATATCTTGTTTCTGAATACTTGATAATATGAATAAAATTTCGATACACGATCCTCAAAAATATATAGATTGGACAATCTACAGGCGTTATTTAGTTTGGTATTAACGTTTCTAAATATTTTGTAGTTGGTTGTGTTTTATCTAGAATTACAAGCAATTTCCTCTGTGGTTCTATAATGATAGTGTTTGATAACTATGACACTGTTTGGCAGTATATCAAAGGAATTTCTTTATTTCTTTCCCCATGCCAAAAAGTGGTTTGTATCACTTGTCATCCTAATATTCCCAAAGAACATCTTTCACCATGTAATAGAAATCTTTTTTGACGCTGTATTGTTTGCTTATATTAACTGCCATATTATATGTTGGAATAATCTCTACTTCAAAAGACATTGTAACGTAACATTCATGCAACTAGTAAAATGTATATCGAAACAGTTGCACTTTCTGTTCAAATTTTGTCTTATTATTCTGAAACTTCAGTTTGTGTCTAGGCGACAGATATGTAGGAGCCACCACAGACAAAAATAATAGGGTCTGTTGTTTCGATGTTTTTAAGTGTGCTACCATGTTGGAAATAGTGGATGATCATAAAATCTATTCTCAATGCTAAAAACTTCCTCCATGCTCACTCACTCATTAACCTTTAATAAATATTATATATTAATTTAATGATGATTGAACACTTTACTAGTTAATTTCAAACTAAAATCATATATACATGTCCACTGACGTTGATGAAATGATATTTTAATTTTGAATGTCAGCTGTTGATTAGAAATCAACTTCTTGCAGATGTTACAGACATTTAGGCAGTATGTTTGAGTGCCCACGGGAATTAAGAAATTCGGCCGATTAAAAGTTTTTAAAAAAACCTCAGAAGACGCACTTTGATACTGAAAGGGAACCTTGTTTCGGCAAAGTGAATTCCCTAGATGACGACGGAACTCTTGAGTATTGCCGAACGTACCAAAGTTTAAACATCACCTGGAGGGGCTATTTGAATCTGTACATTTCCTGTCTAGTCGACGATGAAAGTTACTCGTGAATTAGCACGCAAAAGAGTCGTCTGTTTGCAGGATATGTATTCTGAATTAGCTCTTAAAGATCAATCCGCTTTTACTTTCATTTCGACGTCGAGGGAGTTTTAAAGACGATTCCTGCGATGTCCTGTTTAGAGCATGAGCTGGTGAAAACCTGTGAACTATAATCGCGGCCCAAACAGGGGCTATTAATCTGGATGGTGGAAATTGAGGTCTTTGTTGACGGGTCATGAAGTAGTTTATAGTTCTTCCGGGGGATCGGACCGACTCTGCCAACTTTTTCTGACTTTTGTTAGCCGATCTAAAAGGATCTGTCTTCTAGAATTGTATAAACATAATTTTTGTAAACATAATGTAAACATTTCTGGTTGCCTCCAGCATGATGAGGGTTAAAGAGCAGTGTATGTCTCTGCCTATTCTAGTGGATCACATATTTTTTTACCAACACATTTCAGTTGTAGTATTATGTAATTTCAAAGGCAGGTTCTTGTTTTATGAGTTTTCCTTGAGAAAAGATATTCCTACTGTGATCTAAAACAATAACTCGCTCGCTAACTCACCGAAAAAAAATGTTACCAATTGTTAATTATAATTTGACAGATTTCATTATTTGTCCTCTGTTCTCATTATGTCATGTAAATTGATAACTCGTAAGATATTCCATTCTGGAGGTGAAATCAAGATCAGAAATGTGCATATTTACCAATAAAACCTGTCAAAATAATTTCAATCTATTCACAAAAGTTTGTCAGGCTCATATCATCTTCATAAACTCTGGCAAATTTCAATTGCAAATCATTAAATTTGGCAATTAACCACGCCGATTAGGCATGTAGAGTGCAGCCGAATGTCGCGTTCCCACGAGTGGCCCCAATTGACTCCGACTCCCGCGTCCACAGCCAAGCGACCTTTCCTGCAGATTTACTTTTAGGATGTGACATTTTAATAATCTCCTTTGAGCCTTAATTAGAGAGTGTGGCAAGAGAATGCAACTCTAACTGAATCTCTTTAAATATCTGACTCCGCAAACATTTCTTCTGTTCCATTTGCAAATACCGCGAAAAAGACACGTTCCCCCTCGGAGGGTATTTACCACGACGGCTAACCAGAGCTGAATCGATTTTGAAAAAAGTTTAGCAATATTCTTGATTGGCAGATTGAAATTATAAAACAGCTTGACTCAATGGTAGGATGCTTCAGTGAATTTGGACTAAGCACTCGTGGGAAAGAAAATCCCTTAAAACTGTTGGAAATAAATTGACACGTTTGTCAATGTCACACGCAGAATATCCAACAATGTGATGAGTTATTGTTCTGTATGACATTTGATGACATCTGATGACATATTGATAAACATGCAAATGTTATTACCACCTGGAATATTTTTTAATTATCACAATCAAATGAAGCGAGATATCAATAGTCTCTAATCAGCTCCATGTTCACAGTTTATTGGTTCTTTGTTGTATTTTTGTTGGGCTTTGGTGGTAACACATTGGCCAGATATGAGGCCTTGATGTTTAGACGTATTTTGTTAACAATAGAAAAGGATTGGGTTCAAGCTATGCCAACTTATAGATGAGTGAGTGAACAGGGTTAGAACTTAACTTTAAAACATACTCGTATGAATAATGATATAAATAACAAAACGTGAAATCTTTACTAGCCCTTTAACATTAGGAGAAATGGATCGGGCCACCGGGCGAGTGGGAACTTCTATCCTTGAGTGAATATGGAGTTTAACATTACTGCGGGATGCTGAACCTGCTCGTGAAACCTTTGTAGTTAAATCCAAATATTCTTTGTCATACTTTTCGTATCTTCATAGACTGTATTATATGAAATATATCTTGAAAGAATCTTTTAAAAAAATATATAATTTAAAAATAAAGAAGAAAAAGAATATAATATTAGCTTGCTGTTGCTTTACCCTTTTCAAGCCCACAGCAACCAGTGCACACCACCCACTGCAGTCCCAGACCATTATATCCACTAATAACAGAGTCATGGTCTTTCTGCCCTGGCTGCTCGGCGACTTTCTGGGTGTTTAGGACCTCCAGGTTATTCATAAATTGTTGATACACATGTACACTTAATGCGATCGATATCCCTTCTTCATGCCTACCAGCCCCTCCCACTACCATCTCGACTGATGTGACCGCAGGGAGATTGCTTTGCTGCACTGTGATCCAAGTTCTGTGTCCCGTTTCATGAAGTTCTTGTAAGGACGTGTGGTAGCGCAATGGTAGAATGGACTTTGGCGCCAAGGGCTCTGGATCTGTCTGAAGCTGTTTGTACTGTGGGTACCTGTCAGTGCTCGCAGGTTTACTGCAACATTCAGCGGTACAAAAAGAAGCTCTCTTATCCATAACATCCGTTTATTTCCTACAGGTCCGCCAGAAGAAGGCCATGGTCTAATATCTTAGATAGAAGAACTTCAGGAAGGTGTACTGAAATTTTTGGATTTGATGATTTTCCAAATTGTTCATGTAATGCACTTTGACATGTACTGGTCCCGAGATACAGTGCTCCCTCGATATAACGCTGAATTTGGTGTCCATGACATGCCACCCGCGTTATATAATACCTGCGTTATATCAACAAATATAAGTGGAGAAGAAAAAAAAAATCTTTTTTTTTGTTATTATTATTATATCGAGGGAGCACTGTAACATACTTTTTGAGTTCAGGGCAGGAAGAAACTTGCAACATGTGTAGCACTGAATATTGCAGTAAACCTCTGAGCACCGGCTGGTACTGACTGACCAAGGCACATGTACTCTTAATGTGATCGATATCCTGTCTTGAACCCCTACCACTCCCTCCCACTAAGATCCCACACCATTATTCCTGGTGACCAGAGGGAGCTAGTCTGGCACCGCTGTGACCCCGCACGACCTCTCCCCGAGTTACAGTCGTGACTGACTGGTCATTATCTTCCAGACAAATCGCCTTCGTTAATATGCAGCTAATGTCGCTTATTGACGAGCGAACTCCGACCCGGTGAATGTGATGTTATGCAGGTCCGAAGCCATGGCATTGCTCTGGGGGGTGGTGTGTAGACCTGGGGGGTGGTGTATTGCCCTTGGGAATGGTGGGGGAATTTGCCAGGGGTGTGGCTCTGACTGATTGGTCTGGGGTGGTGGTATTGTGATGCAGGGGAAAGATTTGAAGGAAAACTTGTGCCTCGGGGCTTTTGTGCAATTTGGTCTCTTTGGTTTTGGAAATTGGACTTTCCGATTGAATTCACGCCTGTTTATTCTGGTTGCCTGTGTGTGTTTCGTCTGCAGAGGTTCTGGATGCTTCTAGATGCACAGATTAATCACCGAGATGGAAAATAGCCACGTAGAGCGGATCATTTGTTTGGGTATCGTCATTGCCTGGGATTGTCTTGGAGGGCGAAGGGAAAATATTAAATTGAGATCCGTTGTAAATATTTGATGCTTCTTCCCTATCATATGCCCCGTCTGCTTTTTAACATAAGATTGAGATTTTGATTTTATAGCATTTTGACCATAGCAGCAAATTATCATTTGAAAATGTAGATTGAAAATCCAAATTTGAAAATAAATAATAAAAATGTCTACCAAAAGCTCATGCTGCCGATTGGAATATCCGCGTCACAAATACCAATGGAATTAATATAAAGAACAGTTTTATGTCAAATTGAAATTATTTCAATTTTGGCTACCCAACACAATATTGATCAGAATATGCAATGAAGTGATATGTCATTGCCCATTGCTATTATTAACCCTCTCGCTGCTGGATTAGGCACAGGCACTGCTCTTTAAGGCATCTCCAGTTGCCTCCAGCATGGACAGGGTTAAGAACGACATATTCAGATATTATGCTTCTACCGCTATGTTCTTATAGTATGGCCTATGTTGTAAGCAGTACTGATGAGAAAAACAATGGTATTCTCATCATTTACATTCATCATGTTCACACAACCAATGCTTACAAGAGAATGCTTCAGACTTGGCTCAGTCTACAAAGAAAACATTAGACTATAGTAGAATGTAATCAAGAACTGGTGGACTTGGCTCAGTCTACAAAGAGAACATTAGTAAAATGCAGTCTGGGCTGTGCTCCATTTACCCACTGATATAGTCCCCGAGTAAATGGAGCGCCATTCGATAATTGTGAAAGCGGATACACAGTTTCCTATGTTAGCGTTGATCTGAAGGCCGGAATATCGGGATATGGATTGTTCTAGGAAACAAAGAGCATATTGAATATCACTCGGAGGTGCCACAGTGCTTTTGTCGAGACGATATGCTCGTAACATTGATTGTAATCATTTTTTATATTTTTTAGACCAAACACAGATCGGCACAATGGGTGTGATATCAGAGATTAGAGATGTTATTTCATGCCTGCAAGGAAAACCAATGTACAGACATGGAAATGCATAAAGTGTTTTTATTTTTTCATTTTCATCTACATTTTTATTAAGTGAAGTCTGGGTTGCTTTTTGTGTCGTAAGATATTTCAATGTATATTTCCCAAATTTTAGCATTGATAATATTCTGTCATTTTGTTTCCCAAATTTTTAATTTTGTTTTTTCTTTCCATATTTAATTTGTTTGAGGGATATCATGGCCGGCTCTAAATATTCAGATACATTAGCAGTTGCTTAATGGCTATTTAACTATTTCTGATACAAAAGAACTGACAGCATCAGACATTGTGTTGCCTCCACAAATACATGATCTCTCTCATTGAAAGAAGATTCCGAGACAAATTAGCAGCAGGAAAAGGAAGGGTCAAATTTCCTCAGCATTCACCATGTGCAGTGGCATTCTCGTGACATCATGTTCATTTCACTCCTGCTCTAATGAGTCTATTGTACATTTCTTGCGGTTGCAAATCACTTTGTTGTCAGTTTCCAGTCCTCGCTCTGGTGACCTCGTAACTGTCGTAATCCCAGTCTCAGGGGAACAGGGAACAAAAGATGTTCCCGGAGAAATCAAACCCCATTTCTAATTTCCTCGTGGATCTTGAAAACGACCCATAGAAAAGGTCCCCATGTCGTGCCGAAATGTCGTCGCGGTGGAATCCTTTTCGACAGAGCGTCAGTCGGAGAAATTGACATTGTCATTGATTTCGCCGTTGCAAATAATGTTGCCGATTTCCATCGGAATCGGTCGATGACAAGGACTTGGACAAGCGTTTTTCGCTCGTGCAGTTTTAATTCGAGGAGAGAATAGGCATATCATTAGCTCCTTGAGTTTTCTCATTATCTGGGTGAATTAACGAGGGATGCTTGGAGGGCTAATTACGTGTCGCAGAATTCCCAGTTGTAGCAGACATCTGCTGGTGACGAGATGTTATACTTGGAAACAAATCACTTAACGAACGTGCTCAAAATGCCAATTCTTTGTCACTGAAACTCGATATGCGATATACTTGAATCAGAAAGATCACCTGTTCATGACTAAGAAACAAGTCTTCATGAAGTCCACCATCAGCATGATTAGATTTTTTAAAGCATTTTTTCCCCTTCTTTTGAATGTGTGGAATCATCTGTTCTTTGATAGCTTCACGACACACTTACCTGCTTTGGGGACATGATGGCACAGTGGTAGTGCATCAGACTCCGAAACCTGAATATTTGAGTTTGAATCTTGTCTAAGAGAAATTTTAGAAATTGTACGGCATAAGTTTGGATTTTTCTTTGTGTTTCTAGTTAATTAACATTTCCTCAATACCAGCATCAAGTCTTAATTATTCTTGTCCTCCTTGCATTTCGCGAAATCTTCACATCTTCGGTTATGAGTAAAGCAATTCCGAGTTGATCCTTGCCAGCATGTCCGACATAATCCACTGTTAATCTCTTCATTATGAAATGAAATCCTAGTGGAGTTTGTCCCAGATTGAGAGGGAAATGGATCCAATGGGGAGACCCCATATGGAGACCGATATGGAGACCCGATAGGGAGACTGAGGTCCCTAGATCTGACCCCTCTGGCGGACCAATACCATTGGCATTAGCGGCTCACATCAGTGTTACGTAAGGCTGGGAAGGAATACATGACAATGCTATTAGGGAAATTCCAGACAAATCTTCTCAGATCTCCAGGAAAATTGAGTGGCAGTTTTCTCAAGAGTGACTCACATGCTTCAATTCCAAGAGTTGATCCTCTTTCCCCTGAAGGAGTGAAATTTTTAAAACTTTGCGACATGAATTATAGGATTTTATGATATTTTTTTTTTAAATAATTAAATTGGGAAACGTGTCAAGAAATTTGAGCAAATATTTCTGAAGTTTCAATTTTCAAGATTTTAGTGTATTTGTTTGTTTTATTGAGGGTTTAGAGCAGATTCATATTTGTTTTATTGCATGTTTAGAGCAAATATATGCGTTTCAGTAATGCCAGGGTTTAAATTTTAGTTTCATGACCCAATGTTGCTAAGGCAACTGGTTTGTTAGCTGTACAAGGCAATGCTAATTTCAGGAACAGTCTTGAGAAGCTCTGCACAATCTTGTTTTAGTTAAAGTTGAGAAAACATTTTCGTAGTGTATGCTATTTAATAATTTTACTCAGGCTTGTTTTAGTTAGAAAATTGAGAAAACATTTCTATCTTGTAGCATACCGTATGAAGAATGTGGCAGTAAACCTGCGAGCACCGGCTGATACTGACAGTCCAAGGATGATGTATCTACTGGTGCCTTTGTTCACGTTAAAACATAGTCAAACCTGCTGCAAGATGTTCAATTTATTGATTCATATTTTACATGTCTATCAACAAAATTATTGTAAGTGTATATCTTATTCAGAATTGTGAGTGTAAAGAATATTCAGAATTGTTTTTAGAAACAAGTTGTGATATTAGTGAAATAATCTAGAAAGCGACTCTAAACTTCTAAACACCAATTTTGTTAAACAAAAGAAGAAGAATATCCTGACCTTCCCATCTAAGAAATGAACTCGTATTGATTTTTGTCATTTGAAACTTTTTATGAGACATCTTTAGATCGATGTACACACATTTCTCACGTATTCAAATGAAAATGTACGTATCTTCAATGTGACCTGTAGATTTCTGTCTATCATGTCTGTCTGCATTGTTGCCAGCCAATCAGGAAAGTGTTCATGAGAAAAATATCTCAATCTTGAGAAAATCTATCGATTCCTGGAAATTTATAGCGTGTCCATGCAGGCACCATAACTTGTTACGCCGCATTGTAGAGCTTGAATTTGGATTCCAACTTTACTACTGTCGTTAAATTGATTCTTTGAGAACATTTTCATGTTTTCTAGAGAAAGATACCTACCTCAAAGTTTAGTGTATCCAGTATTTGAAATTTAGAAGAAAGAAAAAGAAAGAAAAATGCCTTTGAATTTAAGAGTATCTAGTACTCTAGTTGAGATATTTTTTAAAAAGTGAAATTGTTTTCTTCTAAAATTTGAGAGTATTGAGTAGTTGAGATTTTGAAAGAAAAAAATGTATAGGTAACGCTGAAATGGTCGTAAATCTGTCTCCTTTCTATTCCTGGCTTTGTCCGTCTTTATGTTAAATATCAAATATCGTGGCTGATATGTCATTCAAGACTTGGGTGCCTCAGTGGCTCTAGACTACTGGCATTAAGGATAGATATGTTCTGCCATCTGTTAACCCTAATATGTCAACTCTGGACATATGTTAACGCTAATATGTCAACATCGTCATGGCCGCTTGCATTTGTCAGTGCTCCTCTCCAAGGAGTTACAAAATGTCTGTGGTTTTATCTGGTTATCAGGATCTGATGTATATTTTCAATTTTAAAGCTTTAGGATACGTACACTTCCTGTTTTGAGTTTCTTCACGATTATATTTACGCCAAGCTGTGGTTATATCCTTAGGGTGTATACATATTCCACGGCAAATTCAGTCAACCTTTAAAAGGCAAGGGTTCATCAAAACGATCCGAGTTTTTCGTATATTAGTAATTAAATGTTCCCAGGAAGTTGTGGATATTTCCTTCTCGTCAGTACATGTGGGAATCCAGTTCCCAGACATTTTAAATACGTCAACAAGCGGCGGCTTGATTAGCAGACATTTTAATATCTGTCTATAATCGCAGCGACTTGAGAGGAATCGTTGCGTATAATATGTTTTAGAACGTATATGAAGGAAAATGTGAAATAATCGAGGCTCACAAGATCAGAATTTAAGTTATAACTATCATTAATGGGTCCATCCTATGGTAAATGTAAATCTGCATTTGTGAAACTGGTAATTGGGTGTCCATTAGTGCCCATTCTTATAGCCCTCGAGGTTAATTTTTCGGGATTGGTTTGCGAAGTTTATTTGAACAACGTTGGTGTTTTATTTGCAGGATATCCGTGATTTCCACAGCAATGATTCTCTTAAGTGGATGCAGACGTTATATTTAAAATTTTATTTGTATGTTGTTAAATCCTTAGAATTTATGGTTTCTCCTTCCTGAAATGCCATGAAGAAAATGTTATTTTGATTAAACGTGAGCAATTCCATGGTTAATGGATCCTCCAATTTCTACTGGAAAATTGTTCATAGTATTGTAAGAAATGTATGATCACATTTAACCTTGTTCATGCTGGGGACAATCAGTAATGCACTGCAGAACAAAATATTCTTGGTAATCCAGTACAGAACTGGTCACAAATGTAATTGAGATATTCAAATTCCATATTGATCTAATATGACCTTAAATGTTGATTTTTCAATACATTACAATGGCTGTTTTCTCTGGAGTGTATTTTCTTTTTTACAGAAGTGGCTATAAATATTCGAATTCCATATTAACCTTCTCCATGCTGGATTAGGTACAGGCACTGCTCTTTAGGGCATCTCCAGTTGCCTCCAGCATGGAGAGGGTTAATGTAGTATGGCCCTACTGCATGTCAATTTTTCAATACAATGGCTGTTTTCTTTGGCATGTATTCCTCACAGAAGTAGCTACGATGAAGCTGATTGAGACACAGATAAATATGTTCTTTACGTACCGAGTCTGCTCGTCATGCTGTAGATGTGCACCACTAAGTCGTTGAACCTCGCAGTATTGTTGACGGAGCCTGCACTTTAACGTTAGCGCCACCTGTTGCTGTGGCGCGATTAAGATCTATAGGCGAGGGGTTTATCACTACATGGAGATCGGCATAATTTCATGATTTCTAAACCATGTAGCATTTTCTTTATACCAGAAAGGCTCATTCAACACCTTAGATGCAATCGTGAAATACGATATTTCCTCCAAAAGAAATACATTACGTGTAAAATATTTTTAAATGAGGTAATTTTGAGGTTTTATCAAAAGTTGCGTGTCAACTTCGTGTGCATGTTTCATGTCCTTTCTACTGGATTTGGACCAGGCAATGATCTTTAAGGAATCTCCGGATGTCTTCAAGATGGAAAGAGTCAAATGAGCTAATTTTGAGGTTTATCAAACATTATGTCAACTTGCGTGTCAACGTTTTGTACATAATAATATATATTATGTTTAAATACGCTAATTTTGAGATTATCAAATTTTCGGGTTATGTCTCTTGGGACAGTTAGAGCATGTTGGAATGGGTGACCAGGTGCTCTCTAGAGACAGTTAGAGCATGTTGGAATGGGTGACCAGGTGCTCTATAGTGGCAGTTGGGTGCATGCTTACACTCTGCAAGACTGCATCGTTACGACATTCGTACACAAACTCACAGCGCCACCAGAATACAATGCAAGGCGTTCTGTGAAATGGATACCCTAGTTCTGAGGAGGGACGAAATGGTGGGAAAGAGATGTGAGAAAATTCAAGAAAACATAGGTGTGGATTTAGAAGTAATTTGTCTCTTTCGGAGAAATAAACGAATATCAAAGGACAGGAATATATGAAAGACGTGTTAGGAATTACTCTCAGTGAAAGAGTTGTGAGTTTTGGCAAGGAATATTACTTTTGTGTACAGTTTCTTTTATATTTATCATTTTGGTTACAGGGTAAATTACTTTTCTAGTGATTTTCTTTCTTGTAAGACATCAATACTACCATGATGGATTATTATGACGTACCAAAAGTTTATTTATCTAAATGTAAGTTCTTTGTGTGTTGTATGCTGGAAGCAAAGTTTGTGACATTTCAACAATTTTGTTTTACATCATTACTGACAATTTTATTAGAAATTTAATTACTTACTTTGAATTTCTGAAATTATTATTCAATGTAATAATATTTTCTAGGTGGATAGAAGGGCTTTGCGGATGTCGTTGAGAGGGCTCGACATGTTTTAATATTATTATTAATGTTTCATAATGGTATTTAAAAAATATGATTTAAGCTCAGTGAATAACAAATTTTTATTATATTCAAATCAGGGCTCTAGATTAACATTCTGATTTACTTGACCGCAGAACAAGTCAGGGCAAGTAGCAAAGGCACCAAAGGTGCAACGTGTTAAAAAGTAGGTTGCCCGCAGTGCAATTTAACTTGACCCTGTACGTCAGGCATATCTTAAGTCCAGAGCCCTGCAAATAGTGTTTAATGATAATGTATATTGTATATCTTCTACAAATAGGAAAGTATCTAGATCTAAGCAGTCCATATGGGTAAAAAAAATGCCTTCAATGACATTGATCAACAATTCTCTTACCTAGATAGAGATACTACAGTATACATTCTATTAGACTTTCCAGTGTTAAGAAGGCGGGCAGCTACCCATGTATTGAATTTGTAACATATTATCAAATTACAAAGCTTGTCTAATTTATGGCTCGTGTATGGACACTGTTTGTCAAGTATGGACAATGTTTGTCTAACTTACACCATTAGCAAGACGAAACCTTCACGTTTGTCCAGCACACCCATAACCCGTATCCAGTCTCTATCCCCTGATTACATTCGCAAAGTCAACATGGAGAGACAAGCTTCTGCTCATCTGCGGAATTTCACCATTGAGGAAATGACGGAGGTGATGGCGGACCAATAGCCTTGTTGTTAGTTTTAGAGGATATAGATACCATTGGACCATGGCCTTTAACATAGGCCTACCTGGTAGATGTATATCGGGATCTATAGATGCTGTTTGTAGAGTCAGTCTTGTGTCATAACCCTGTAGATGTATGTGAATTCACGAGATGTTTGCAGAGTCGACCTCGTGTCATAACCATGAGCTCGAGGTCCATCTTCTGGATGAGTTTTCTGACCTCTCCGATCCTAATCAGTCTTATCCGCTAATCCCATCGGATACAGTTTCAGCCTCCAACCTTGGAGATTAGGAATACGAGATTAGATTAGGATACGGTTGCTCCATGATTCAGAATTGAGATGGAACCGCAGATATCTACATTAGACAAGTAATAGAGCGGAGGCTAGAGGTTAATATTCAGTCATTGATTTCCGGGTTCTTAATTTCCGGCAAATTATCAGATTTATTTCTGTTCTATGATCATTGATAGCAGTGCCAGTTTAAAAATATGTGATTGACATTTTTTGAATTTGACCAATTTGAGGACATTAGTGTCACTTAAACTGTCATGATTCTGATGTGAATACTTGTGGACTTGATTAAAAGTTTGACTAGGAGTTCCTAGATGTTTTTTACGAAGCAGGATTTAGTAGAATGTTATTATTATCACAAAATTTATGACAGGTTTCACTTCGACCATCATGATTTTTCACATGAATACTTGAGTACTTGCTTAAAAACTGAGCTGAGTTTCAGGGTGCATTTTTAATCAACCAGGCCTCGAGATTACGAAACTTTTCTGAGTATGATTTCATACTCAACTCAGAATTTTGTTCATAAAACATCATGTGACATCATAGCCCGAAACTCATAGCACGTGAATTGAGTACAAAAACGTACACAGGCTATGACAACACATGACGTTTTATGAACAAAAGTTGAGTATGAAATCGTTCTCAGAAAAGTTTTGTAATCTCGGGGCCCAGGATCCAGAAGAATGTTGTAATACTTCTAGATATCATGCGTAACTTATCTGGATGTCTCAAGTCTGTTGGTATTTGTTTGCAGTGGCTCGCAAGTGTACCATCCATCAAACAATGTCATTATGGAATAGGATGTTACCTTTCTGTGACAAACAGGAGTGGTTTTCTTACTTCAAGAGATACTGGTGTTGTCAGTATTGAATAACATTTCAGTGTTTTGTTTCCTGTAAGCATGGGATGTCATTGAGAGGGCTCGTTTCCGAGAAGGTCAAGGTCAGGGGCACATGGGATGGTGTAATTTCTAGGAGCTGTCTTGTTGCCTATGGGTGAAAGATTCCCGCTGTGATGTAAAACAATAACTCATTCATACTCATCGTAGCTCTTATTTTCCACTGAGAGACCATTGCGCTGTCATGGTGATCTATTATGCATGGTGATCATCGGGGTATCTTTTCACGAAGCTCTCGTATCCACTATGAGACTAGCGCTCACGTAAGTGCCCGATCGCCATGTATCAGAGATCACTATAAGAGTGCTTATAAATGGTCTCGTAATAGATACGAGAGCTTTGGGAAATGATGCCCTGGCACTTACGAGAGCGCTATTGTCTAGGTGGATAGAAGGGCTTTGAGGAATAGTGCCCTGGACAGTTTTAGTAGTAGCTACTTTTATTTGATCTGTTTCCGACTTTTGGTTGGTGGAGTAGAATGATGATGGACAGTTATTGACTGGGACTATTTGGAATTGTCGAGTATTCGAAGCAGTTTTCACGTAACATGCTGAAGACATCCATACTTGTGATAATATAATTCCCACTTCCACATGAGCAGGATATCCTTTCACGAAGCTCTCTTTTCCACTAAGAGACCATAACACTCTCTTTGCCGATAGCTAATACACTGCAAAGAGAGCGCTATGATCTCTTAGCGGATCTTTGTGGAAGGATACCCAGATTTGTTATGATATCCTGTTCAATGCACACGCCCACAACTTGGGTAATCAAATGCATCTGCAGATGTCATGTTGATGGCAATCTTATAAAAATGGTGATAGTGTTTGCTTGTCCATATGGACTTGATTCCGCAGCAAAGATAAGCATTTATTCGAGAACATCTCCAGTTTGTTTTCCATGGCACAACTTGGACACCTCTTCCTCGACTTTAAAACCTCCAAGAGCCTCAACTGTTTGGATTTGAATCTTTTTCATAAATGTTAATATTCTGAGGTTATCGTTTTCAAGGAAATAAGTTCTGAAAGAAAATAAATGAAGATGGTTCCATGCCAGATGTCTCTGGCTTCTTTTACATTTTTAATTTTTTTAATATTTTTTTCTTTTCTTTGGGAAGCCTCAAAGTCCTGACATCTTGATGTGTTCTGTTAAACATTTAGTTTAGGAAGCATGCAATAAAATCACAGTTATCTCAATGTTTTACAGCTTTCAACAACACCAGCTGAGGTTTTACAATGTGGTGCTGTTCTTTGCTGGTTTTTGTGGCATTGTCTTCAGCGATAACCTCCTGGCTGAAGTGTAAATACACTGGGATGAAGGATTGCATGTTAGATTACATTTTGGGTTCGAATACTGTCAGTTTGCCTGATGCATCCTTCTCACAGTGGAAAACAGTTACATATGTGAGTGATATGTACAATAACATACAACAATCAAAACTGAATTTGGCTATGGTACAATTTATTATATATATATTTTTTTTTAATTTAAAAAAAAATGTTTTTTTTGGTGTTTTTTAAGCCGGGAGATTTTTAAAATACAGAAAAGTATTCTTTGCAATAATACACAAACCTTCAAATGTCATTAGACAGTTGCATTAGAAAATTTGTTTTTTATATTCATAATTCAGAAAGTTATCTTTTACATTATTCTGCAAACTATCATAAGTCGTGCAAGGGGTCAGACAAGGCCGTATCCTTGTAGGCATTCTGTCAATACTACATACGAAAGAAATAATCCCCTGATGAAACATTATCGCGTGATCAGCAGATTCCGTCATTAGCTGTATAATGAGAGTGTAGAGGAAGGTGGTGTACTGTTTCACTGCTGTAGTGCTGAATGTATGGAGGTTGTTTGTAGGAAATTGTTCGTTAGACTGGTGTTTGTAGTGATGCTGGAAATGTCGCCAGTTCACGGAACTGTTAACTGCAGTATGGTCATCCAGTGGATGTAGATTAATAGCTTGATGTGCACTGGTACTCTAGTGTATGACCACGGTAATAGAGTGTACAACCACAGGAATAGTGTCATTGCATTTAATTGTTTTCAGTACACGTATACAGTGTAAGACAGGGATGGAACTTATGTGGAAGTATATATAGACATGATAGATGTAATGAACTGGAATCGAAAATGGAAATTTAAAACTTAAAAAGTTGTCACTTGAGCATTTCATTTTGTATTGAGGTGTACTGGTGTTACCGGTATTCATAAATGGCTTACGGAAAGTCAGTTTTTGGTTACCAAATATATAGCAAAAGCTGACTTAGCCCCTTTATGAATACCAGCCCTGGTGTACCAATTATTCTGCATACTTCTCTATACTAGTATATAGACAGTTGAGTATAATATTAATAGGACATAGGCTGAATCATATTCAGAAGTAAAGTAGTTCACAATGGAAAAGGAAAGCCTTCAGGTTTACAGTCAGATGCTTTACTATTGTATAAGACCCATCACCCACCCTAGGAAATCTGGAAAACTCATCATCAGACATGGTTGACAAGCCGTATCTACGACATATGAGCCGTATCTACAACTACGAGCAGTACAACTATGAGTCTATCTATGACTCCATGAACTGTGTCTGCAGCCTCTTGCCAATGGCCTGTTGTTCCTGTCAGGTGCTGAAAGCCAAGCCCAGACCTCTTCCTGTAACTCTGCAAGTCTAATTAGCCCAGTGTTAATTAGTGGTGTATAACGAAGGCTCCGTGGTGGCAGATTGCCGCCACTGATGTAAGACTCTCATCTCGATCCAGATGGCACGTTTCAGCTCGGAGATAAATGCTTGTCTTATCTGATGGTAATAAGAATTCTTGTGTGTTGGAATTGATTGTTAGTGTAGTAGGAAGAACATGTAGATGAAATCTGTAGTGTTTTTTTTTGTATATATGAAAACAACAGATTTATTATATCTAAAGATAGTATACTTTTTCTGTAACCCTATACCTGCTGTATTAGATACAGACACAGCTTATTTTGGGCATCTCTTGTTGTCTCTAGGATGGAGAGGGTTAAAAGAAAATTATTTTTCAATTTTTCTTTACTTCTAAAAATCTTTTAAAAGTATTTCTAAAGGGTTTTCTTAGTGTTCTTTTGGCATTGTGCACTAAAAAAAATGTTTTAAGTGTTTCTAAAGGCTTATTTTAGATTTTTATTTTATGAATGTATTTAGTCGGCGCCTATGGATGAGATATTGCTGCTGCGACGTAAAAGTTAAAACATTAATTCGTTCGTTAACATATATCCACCAATAGACTCAGCAAGGTGTTCTTATCGCCAATCTCCATACCTGTCATTGCCATGGCAAGCCGACACCGCCATTACACACTTCCAGGAACTCTCGCCAGATGCCAGGACAATCAGCACATACTGACTGATTAGCCAGTCTTACACATTGTTTGGGTCACGGGTACAAGTTGTTATGTCTTGCAAATCTTGTGCTCCATGTGTTCAAGGCTGAGTTTTGGTATGCATAGCAAAGTTAGAAATTCAAAAAATAACAAGGGGTGTGGGGGTGTAAGAGTGAGGAGAGTGACAGTGTTATGGGTGGTTGTACAGGCTAAGATGGTGGCTTGTTATGAAGGTGTTTTGTGGGTGCTTCTACAGAAAGAGGTATTGGCTATAATGACTTATATTATACTTATTTTGTCTGTGTGTGGTTTGTATCATATCAAGATACTTGGAAGTCAATAATGTAATTCATGTAAAAACTAATCTCCCAAAATAATTTTACAATTTCTTCAAAATATATGCTGGTCCTTAATTTATTTTGTTGAGTATATTCAAGTTCCATGCATCAACCAACAGGCCTTGTATGAACCATGCCAACCAGTGTCTAGTGTCTTAGACAGAAAAGTAATTTTGGCACCGACTTCTACCAGGCATCTTGACCTGTCACGATCCTTAACCACGTTCTGTAACCACTGCGTGCCGTTTGTTGCGTCACTGTCAGAGGTGGTGCATGATGGGATGTGCGAGAAAGGGTATTGGGAGTTGATGTAGGCAGTAATGTCACAAAGATGTAACCCGGGAAGGCAGTTGTTTATTGATGTTGGCAAAAAATCTAGATTTGTATGATATATAATATGCCAGTACTAAGGAGAGTGGATTATGTTCCTTTCAGGAAATTGGTCAGAATATATTACAAGATGATAAATAAGCATATTTCAGTGGTCATTATCGAAGGTGTTTATGAAGTATTTTTGGCTTTTTGTGAAGAATTATCCATTTACAAATAATTAGTTAAATAGAAATTGATCCTTTTTAACGGATATTATCATCATCACCTTTCCTCTGATATTTTCCCAATGTAGCAAGAATTTGTTTTCTATTAAATACCATCCCCATTGTGTTTTAAATATGTTCAATCGTTAGTCGATGCCAGTTTAACAGTATGGTGAACCTTCTACTTTTCTTGATGGAATTATTTCGAAAACTATTCCATCGATTTTTAGTTATGATTTCCCCCACGATGTCGGTAAAATACTGCGGACAAGGACATAAAAAGCCAACTTGGTCGGTTATGACGGAACGCTGTTGCAGGATTGGTGATAACTGGGAGCCAGTATTGACTAACTTGTGCATTCATACAGTGGCAATCCTGCTTTATGATGATTAAAGATGATTATCAGCATGACCCCTTCAATGGAACTGTTGTGAATCTGATGGACTCGAATTATGCAGGCTCCTTTGTGAATAACCCCTCTTAATGAAACGTGTCCAGTTCTTCGAAAGCTTCGGCACCAGAGATCAACACATGTTGATTTTCAGTGGTATTTTACGTCTTTCCGGCTCATAAAGTACAAACAGCAGCCAACATAAAGTGGCATGGTCCAGTCAGTTTTGCCCTTAAAATCGGGCGCCATTTAACAGACCGATCATACGTCCAACAGCACATTTATCTAGACTGTCTGCATGTATTTATCTGATTGGTCAAGCTGACGTCTGACCACGGGTCAAGATAATCTTGACCGGAAAGTAATGTCCATGCGCAGCTGGGACAACAGGAGCCATCTTGACTGGTGCATTATGGGAGTCTCCACCTGTCCTTAATGGGAGACTGATGACCATAACTGGCAACAGGATGGCTCAATTTAGCACGAGGCACACATGGTCAGAAAATGTGTTGTCAATGGAATTTACTAAGGATGCCCTGGAGATGGTTCCAGATTGTTGAAACTGTTTCAATGTGACAGACTACAATGATGGACTATGATCATTGTCAGTAACATCCACTGTGCTTGTCTAACTGGTATACGTTGCATGGACTTTGTCCAATTGGAAGAACTTTCTATTTCAAGACGTATTGTATTTGAAATTTCGGTATTTAATTCATGATTTTGAAGATGTATTATCAACTACAACATAAATACACAATACATAAAAAATAAAAATATAAGCCACCCCTGTTATATGAAGTTTTAACAATTGACCATTTTCCGTCTTGAACAGCACAGCACACCCTACCCACAGCCACACCCTCCAGCCACACCCCATCATTGCACCCACTGTCCAGCATGTTCATGTTTGAAGCCTTCATAGTGCCTATATGTTAATAACTTCCCTAATGTCCCACCAACTCCATCTTCTCCCACAACACACAACACACCCACATTCACACACCACACATGTCGCAAATTGGTGAAAGATTCACACAGCCACGTTAAACTTCATATTCACTCATTAACACCAAACCACACACCCGCTGTACCTACTGCCCATCAACTGTAACACAGTCAGCTGCTCTCCCGCTCCAGTCGCGAATGAAGTGTGCCAGAACGGCGACCCCAGTCCTCGCTGAAGTGTGCCAGAACGGCGACCCCAGTCCTTGATGAAGTGTGCCAGAGTTGCTATTGCTGTCAAAGGTGCATGTAATTTGCCCTGCCTCTCTCTCTGTGATGTCCAGCTGTATCCAATGTGCTTTCACTGGCCCAGAACACACTCTTAGTCTATCACCAGCAGATAAGAACCCTCCCAATGTAATGCCATCCCCCTAGCTATTGGAATAAGCTCCTTAGGATCTCCTTATTACCCACAGTGACGGATGACCTGTCTGCTGGTGGCTCCCATTGACATCAATGAGAGACCCTTTGTCTACCGGTTCCTGGTTATGTGTCTCAAAACATTTTATGGTATATTTATTTTATAGGTGGTGTTTCTGATCTTTGGTAAAAGGAGGTCCTTTTAATGTTTAACCGTCTCCCTGCTGGATTAGACACAAGCAACATTTTGTGGTATTTTTATTTTTTAGGTCACGTTTTTTAACTTTGGTAAAGGAGGTCCTTTTAATGTTTAACCATCTCCCTGCTGGATTAGACACACAGACTGCTCTTTAGGGCATCTCCAGTTGCCTTCAGCATGGAGAGGGTTAAGAATCTTTCCCAATATTTTCGTAGCTTCTGGTATCTTCATCTCGTGCGGTATGTCAGATGTAATAATTTTTCTTTTAGAGGAATTGTCTGTTTGTAGTCTTTCATGTCAGATGTAATGGTGTGTTTTCACTTCCGATAGACCCAGCATATAGATGTTTATCAGACTCATTAAAACCCACAGTCTCAAGGAACTCATTTGTAAACAAGTGTGTGTGATAAGAATCTAAATATTTGTTGTTATTTTTTATTGCCCAACTATCCAAAAGAAAAACTGGCTAATATTTTTTCCTTTTTTTTTTCAATTGGAAATTTGAAGTCTAGATATATTGGAGACAAATTTCTCTTTGAAGGAGCAAGGAAATATGTCTCCAGCAAAAGGGAAACTACATAGATCTTGTCCTTCATACTCCCCCCCCCAGTACCATGCCAAACTCTATTACCGTTAATTGCTGCAATTAGTGCGAGATTCCGGCTGGGGTTTATTCAGCAGGAGATAAGTCAGGATTTGATAGCATGCAGCATTAAGGCAGTCGTAGATATGATAAGGGATCTCCATCTTCGGTTTCATACTGGTAGTTTATAGCAAATGGATGGATGCTGCTATGCATTAGGAAAATATGTTCTACAAATTACCTAGATGATGGTTCAGTTGTTTTCTGGCTAGACTGGCTTTTCGGTCTACACAGTGTTAGATTTCTGTTTTACACAGTCGTAGATGTTCAGATCACGAAACTTTTTGAGTTTGATTTCAAGCTCAAGCTCCAATTTTGTATGGGAATTTGTGAACAAAACTTTTGAGTTGAGCATGAAACTATACTCCAGAAAGTTTTGTAACCTTGCAGCCTGATATAAGAAAAACATAACTTCAAATCTTGTGGCTTGTAGACTGACACAACCACTCTTTCAAAAGCTAAAGGTACTGTTGTGAGTACTAAAACTATGAATACTGGAATACTAGAACTACGAGTACTCGCCCCGATATCTCGAAACTTTTCTGAGTACGTTTTCATCCTCAACTCAAGGTTTTGTTCACAAATCTCCACATAAAATTTGAGCTTGAGCATGAAATCGTTATCAAACAGTTTCGTAAACTTTGGGCCTAGAATGCAGCCCATGGGATCACTGTCCCTACTATATGAGTACTAGAATGTGTCACTGCAATATGAGTACTAGAATGTGTCACCGCTATATATGAGTACTAGAAAGTCATGTCACAGATGCTTAGTCATAGTAAAGTGAGTAAGCATCTTTTTTTCATCTGTACATAAATGTATTGAACTGAAAACACAAAGTAGACTATTAATATAAAGTGTGCTCTAATGGAAATTAAGAGAACTTGAAAGGTTTGTTCATCTGACCACAACTACATCTATTAGGTACAGAGAATGGAAAGATGTGATTCACCTACATTCATTTAATAAGTCTTTTCCGTACCAAGGTATCTTGCTATTCATCTATATTACATACAATGAAATTGGACTGCACGTGGCCCAAAAAAGCCTTGGAAAGACAACTTTTATCAGTTTGTTTATTCCGCACGATCACGATGAGGACTAGAAAGTAATTATATGACACATTTAGCTCATCTTTCTCGTGAATTAATCTTCCCAGATTTAAATAAATATGAATACATAAATAGATGATTTTCTATTTATTATTTACCAACACAGTTATAAAGCCGAGTGAATAGTTCATTGGTATACTAAAATGTGTTTTATTTGCACTATTTGCATATTGCGGTATACATGATTTATCAATAAGGACACAGAGGAGTATGACTACTGTCTATCGAGGCACTTCATGATGTCTTCATGGGTGATCTTCAATACTGAAATGTGATATTAACAGACCTGGAATGTGCAAGTGCTAGATTGACTATAACGCGATTAATATACAGGGCTGCCTGAAAGCGATGAGGAAACATCCGTATACATGACTGCCTTTAGAAGATGGCAGTCTGTCCCGAAGGTCTCTGTATACAGAACTGCTTATTAGCATACATCCGTATACATGACTTCCTGATGAGATTCCCAATACAAGACTGCATATTTGGAGACATCCATAATAACATGTAGAAGACATCCTATAGGGAAAAAGAAGACTACATTCTTTCCCCTTAGTCCATATACAAAACTGCATATTAGGAGACATCATATACATGACAGCCCTTGACAAGATTATTTTGTCCCCTGGGTCTGTATCCAAGATTGCATATTAAGAGACATCTGTATACAAGACTGCATACTAGGAGACATCTGTATTCAAGACTGCATATTAGGAGACATATGTGTACAATACTGCTTATTAGGAGACATTTGTATACAAGTCTGCATTTTAGGAGACATCTGTATACAAAACTGTGTATTAGGATACATCTGTATACAATACTGCATATTAGGAGACATCTGTACACATGACTGCATATTAGGAGACATCTGTATACAAAATTGAGTATTATGAGACATATGTATACAAGTCTGCATATTAGGAGACATGTGTACAATACTGCTTATTAGGAGACATTTGTATACAAGTCTGCATATTAGGAGACATATGTACACATGACTGTATTAGGAGACATCTGTATACAAGTCTGCATATTAGGAGACATCTGTACACATGACTGCATGTTAGGAGACATGACTGCCTTGGAGAAGAGAGCCTCTGCACATGGGTGGCTGCCTGTCAGGAGGGCGTGTCGTGTCTCAAGGGAGTGTCGTGTCACCAGGGAGTGGCATTATGTGCCTGCTATCTAGTATCTACACTCCCCTGGTGGTCAGCCCCTGTACAAGCACCACAGGGGACTGGGACTGACATGATAATGATGACTGTGACTGAACAGTTATCTGTAGTTGTGCAGGAATGCAGGTCTCTGTTTCTGGAGGAAATCAATAGTATTTACATAATTTGTAGTGGGCAGAATATTGTTCATGGCCATAATAGGTGTAGGAGGCTTTGGGCTAAAAAACAATCATCTGATATTGGACTGTCCATGAAGTAGAAATAGAATTGAATGTCAGAAAATGTACGATTGTACATTGTGATGTGTAGCAATGAATGAGATATTCAGTTTTGTGAGTAATTTAAAAATAATATATTTTATAGCCTTAATGTTAATTTATTCTGGAAGACAAAATTATGTGTCGGTGTCAGACAAACGATAAAACATGCCAGCAACTGTAATAATACGTTAAAAGAAATATATATAATAATTATTTTATAAAAATGATGATCTTACAATCCATGCTCAAGAGCATGCTCTTCATGCTATGTTATTGATAAATGGCTCAGAGAAACTTGAATAATATGGTCTATGTTCTTTATTAATCTATACTAACAATGTATGGGTGAAATATTCCTACTGAGACGGGGGCAAAAAACACTAATCCAATAAAAAAATCCATCCAACATAGGTATCCTTCCCAACAAGTGTTTTTAAGTCACGTACTTGTTCTACTTGATATCAAACAGTCTCCGTACTGTGTTAGTGTACCATACAGCTGGACTCTCCTCTCCCATAGTTACCGATGGCAGGAAGAAATAGGTTGAAACTAACGAGAGAAAACTAACAGTTTCCCCTTGGAAGTGTTCCACTTGAAAGGCAACCTCTGAACATCTGAAAGAAATGTGCTTCATAAATTCACAATAGTAAGGCCACCCTCTCTCCACATATCACAACATTGGCTGTCGTTGTTCCCTGAAAACTGGTTACGGAACAGATTTTAAAACTGCCTATTGTTGTTTCCTGAAAACCGAAGAACATAATTCAACTTTTTTTGTTCCTAACTCACCCGTAGTCTCTTCAACTTCAAGAGTCCACAAGCTGTTCTTGCTTACTTTTCGAAAATTCAACACACGCTTGCGATAACAATCGAAAGGCAGTGATGTTTTGAATTGGCTTTAACGTTATTTTACGAAAGTTTGCGGTGGAACAACATGAATGCAATCAGCGCGGAGACAGAGATATGTTAATGGTGCCAATTCTGACAGTCGTTCTTAAAAAAAAAATACAAGTTATTTCGTAGATCTCTGGTAGATTGTCCTAAATGGGTCAGGCTGTATAATAATGATTGATGGCCATCTTGATGCCGTCCAGCACTACATCTCTCTCAGAGCTTCTGAGAAGCCTCACTATGTCTTGTTTATAATGAATTTCAACATTACAAGACTCTAGTTTATAGCAGACATCGGAAATAGCCCCTGTTTGGTCAACAGGATGCTATAAAATATTCCGGGTGATAGCTAGTGCCCCAAGTCGCTAATGAACACTGTCTGGTCTGGTCTTGTAATGATCTGCGGATCTGGACATCAGATGGTCTTGGCTGTCCCTTTGATGTCCCAGGACGGTGTACAGTGGTCAAGACCGGGACAGTGCAGTCCAAACTCTCAATTAGCTGCTAGTATATTTTTGTTAGGATCTGGGAAGGGATAGCACCTTTAAACAAGAGGAGTTATTGATTGAAATTTGCTCGGTTTGTTTTTGATGGGAGGGATGATGATCGTGGGTTGTTAGTGTTTAATATTGTACCATCTGTTAAAAGCTGTTTGTGGTTGTTTTTATGGGATAGGAAAATGATGATAAGCAGAACAAGTTTATTAACACTAGGATTTCTTTCGTGAAAATAATTATTAGTTTTGAATTATAATTGAGTAAACATAAACCTTCACTAATATTTAAACAAATATGGGAATTAAGTAGGTTCTAAAGTTCTCCACTCGTCTTTTCCCATTACAGTGTTCATTTACTTTAAAGAGGATATTCATTCACAAATATATTATTAATGAGAAATTGAAAATTAAAGCCACTACATTATGTAGTGCTTTTGCTAATTTGTACAAAATTACCTTCTTTAAAAAAATCATGTTTAAGTTTATTTTTACTAAATGATCACATTGAAAAAAAACATTCTATGAACTTTTACATGCTATTGAAAAATATCAGCGTGTTTATTTTTCTAATGCTGCTATTGGCCCCAGTTCTTTGGTGGTCTCTTATATTGAAACCCAAACCTGACCACGATCAATTTCATAGCCTGTATTTGTCCGTATATTGTCCTCGCTACTTGACGTTTCATAGGAAATCAAGAAGGTAAATAAATTCCCTTAGAGAATTACAAGGAAAACTTGTTTCATATGTGAACTTCACATGAGAAAACCAGAGAGAATTCTGCGAACGACATGCCGGACATGAGAGATACAAAACAGTTACAGACAGGTCACTTGAGAATGTTGGTTCACCGTTGCTTTTTAAATATATTCTGCCGTTCAAAACAGCAATCGTGTATGTGAGTATGAAGCCGGCAATGTTTGTTTGATCTTGCCATGGGGGCAAGTGGACATAACTGATCGGGGCAAGTGGACATAACAGAGTAACTCTACTGTTAGCGTGTTTGCACTGACGTTGATTAGATTAGTCGGACTCAATAGCGTTTGGACCCGATTCAATATTGCAGGGACCTTTCGTCAAGTTCATGTTGATGTTGACCTTCAGGTCATTTAGGCACGGTTCCATTCAGCGAGCTTCAAAGAGTCGTGATTTTCTTTAGGTCAATATTTGATAATTAACTGGTTGTACAAATGTATATAAAAAATATATATATATTCTATTGACAAATATACATTTGTGTTTGATGCGAGAATTGATGTGTGAAGATGTATTTGCTGAAGCAAATCAATTTTGTTTGAGAACTTAATTGGACTTGAATGAATATTGAATATTGTTGCAAAGTTCAGTCTATTAATTAGTTAAAATATTGGTTTTATCATTGGGTGCTGTTTTAACCTTCTAAGTTTTGTTGTTACTATGGTTTGACTTTTCAAGATATCATAATATGAGCATTACATTTTAACATTATTCTAAGCTGTTTGACCTAACCGTTCTGTAGTTGCCCAGGGTTTCTCCGAACACGCAATCATGCGTCCCGTACGCAAAAATTGCAAGTTTGGACGCACTTTATTAATAAAAAATGTTGATAAGTATATCAACATGCGTCCCCGGGACTCGCAAATATTGAAACCTAAGTGGAACCCTGGTTTTAGTCATGTTTTGTTTGGTCAAAAGGATCGTTGGTATCGTCTGTAAACCCCAATTTAATCAATATGTTACAGACCACTCAAAGGGTTTTGGCGGCAAGTTTGGCGTACAGAAGGACAACATGGACAAGTCAGCTGTTGGCTGGGACCACAAGGAGGTCGTGGAGAAGCACGAGTCGCAGACAGGTAGGACGCGGCAGAGTGGCGAATCACATCCTAGAGACCTCTGTAGCTGCTTTTCATCCTGTCACAAACCCACCCCAAAAATTACAAAAAGCTCAAATTAAATTTTACCGATTTTTCAAGTATTTAAATTGTGTGTTTGTGTGTGAATTAACTATGCACAGATTTAGATTTTTTGCACTTTTACAAATGTTTTTCACTGATTTTCCAAACTTGTAATTAAATTTTCCGATTTTTTTTTTCCGCTGATGAACCTGTAAGACTAATAGGTTTCCCTATTGCTCAGAAAAAAGGAAATTATGCCATATAACGTCTTGTGTTCTGTTATCATGACCTGTTCATTTCTAAAATGTTCTATTGATTTCCTGTGAGTTACGACACATGTCCTAAGCTTTTACATTTTGGGATGAAACACTTTTGACTGGACTAATATTCAAAAAGGTTTTGTAAGCTCTGGACCTGGGGAAATATGAAACCAAAGCTCATACACTCGCTCTTAAAATTAAAGCAAATAGGAAATGCTTATAAATATAAATAACCTACTAGTTTAATTATGTTAATACAATTAAGGATTGACTGGATTTTTTTTTGCGTTCATCGAGGTATGAACGTAAAAACCGATGTGCAAACTGTATGAATCCGCGAAGCGGTTCATACAAAA
>JAUTBZ010006682.1:0-20594 GCA_032361785.1 Lepetodrilus galriftensis
CCTGTATTATGTATGCCACTGCTAATTGTTTAAGCCCAATATAGTTTTCAAAGTTGCATGTAGTAATATCATTTGGCATAACTATATGCATTAACCCTCTCTCTGAAACCATGCAGAAATAGAACACTTTGATTTTATTCAGCAGGGAGAAGGTTAAAGTTATCAACATATCGTGACTGTATCTGTATAAATATTATGACCTATGATGTCACTCTGTGCGCCACTCAGAACATGCCTGTCCTATGCATGTAGCCTCCATCTATTCGTGTGTATGTGCGCTTTCCTTTCAAATGTCATAAAACTCTGTCCAGAGGACAATTACAGCTGTTCCTCGTGTGTCACAAAGGGAGCAATGTCTAGGTGTCACAAGACCAGCTCCATTGACACCTATTAAGTATGTTTGCTACGGCTATCTCACTGTTGATCTGGTCATTTGCTGAAATTTGAAGGAAATGGATTGACATTTACCATGGCGATTGAGCTGGAGACTGTCAGACCATTTATTCCAGTTGATTGGAGATTATCAACATTACTGTTGTGGCAGATGTGAGGGGTCAGTGTGGAGCTAGTGGAAATACAGGAGGTGCTTATGTACTCCATACCGGAGATAAAACTATTATCTCCAACTCTATGGGAGATCCCTCACAATATGAACAATGCATTTATTGTCCTATTTATGAACATTATTAATACTAGTAGATGACAGTACTGGTATACAATGTGTATAAATGAGTTCTTAAATTTATCAATAACAAAATGGATTTGTTTTATTGCTTCATAATTATTATATAGACTATTTTGGTGAAATTTCACATTATTAAATAAACTAAAAACAAAATAAAATGCAAATCATAAATAGCAAATTTTACAATGTAAATCAAGTATAATCAGGATGTAAATATTCCTGAAGATTTCAAGATGACAAACCACAATAACAATATTTTCAGTGAAAGTCATCTATCCGGTTATGAGTTGTCCTGGGAAAGCCATTGTCTACATGTCTGTAGTACAATAGTGTGCTGTATGTATGTGTGTAGGTTTACCTCTTGTGACTCCTGTCAACTCTGTGGTCAGTGAGTGATGAACACACAGATTGCTGTTGTAGTAGAGTTATCATGGATACTGCTTTATCAGGCCAAGATGAACAAGATGATGGGTAATTTCCCTAAGGAACTGTTTACATTTAGATCTATTATTTTTAGAGATTGATAGTGAAAATTATGTAATATGTATTGTAATTTACCAAGCATGTTGGAGAGTGTTTAGATTTGATTTAAATCAAACAATTAGATTTCATATAGAACTAGAATTAGATTTCATATAGAACATGGTGATCATCAACTTCTTTGTCTTTTCCTTTTAAAAAAACACACATTTCCTTAAATATTTTATGACTTTCGACCAGAATTCCTCAATAGATGAATGTGTGTAGTATCCTAAGATATGCTAACAACCAGAATAGCAATTTGCCAAATAATTCTTATTTAAAGACTTTGGAGTAGACAAATTGAGATAAATATAAACCGTTTTGTGATATTTTTGGATGTATCCCAGCTAATATCTATCACATGGTCATTAGGGTCCACAGTAAGCTGTGTATTGAGAGGCTCCAGTAGGCTGGTCTTCAGAAGCCGACTCTTATCTCCGACGCCGACCAGATGTACGCAGGTCTCCTCTGCTTATTAGGAATGAGTTAATACCAACCCTGGAAAAAAACACCTTCCACTTTATCATATATGATATTCCGAGTAATCTCCTTCAATTAATATTCTTATCTCCGTGGGAATACAGGCCTAGCTAACAAGTAGCGCAATGTGTCCGTAATGTCTCCGCAATGTGTCCATACAGAGGCAGGTTTGTTTGGAAATGTATTCTTTGCTTATTGCAGTGCCGAATGTTGTTTGTTTTGAAACTGTGTAAAGTAATTCAAGACTGTAAGTTGTAATTTTCGCTGTTTCAGCAAACCAGATCCCAAGACAAAGCAGATCTCCATTGGGAAGAAGAAGTTCAATATGGACCCCAAGAAGGTACGTAACCATGCTAGGAATAGCATCGTAAATAACTTTTTATGTATGGTAATCCAAAGTTGATATATGTTTCTTGAAACACCAGAAATCCACGTGCTTGCTGGATGTTGTGTGGGCCAAGTCTGGAAACCTTCAACGTTGAAAATAATACGAAAATATTATGTGGTAGTTTTCGGAATAATCTGATTATTATGATCATACTTTACGACCTGACCATACTTGGAAAGCGACCACCTCCAAACATGACACATTAATCTTTGTTCATCTAACTATAAATGGTTTACACACAAGCCCTTGGTGCCACAGTTCTCTGTAGGGAGGCGGAGACATGAATGGCAGCATTGTCCGCAATGCGTACACACACAATCTCTTGCAGAGCATCTGGACTGGTAGTCTTTCATGACAATAGTGGGTGGCGACCCAGGGCTGTTGACCTTGACCTTTGTAGTAACACTGGCTTCCTGTTGGAGGTCCTAATTTCTTGAAATAGTTCATCCTCCATTTTGTCTTAGAATTTAAGGATTATTTTCAAATGAGGGCATGCTATTGTCGTGAGAACAGGGTGTCACTTTATTTTGCATCTCAATATAAACTAATTATTTTTCCTTCCAGCACATTGAGAAAAATTAATTGGTTGGCATTTTTTTAATACTAATTTCTATACCAATTTGGCCAAGTTTGTATCTCCACTTGTACGTGGTATATACAATTCCAGGCAAGCCTTGCTAGCCTGTGGAAGATGACTGAAATATGACAACTTGAACCAAGCAACTCTTAGTGTATACATGATGTGGGCTAGCATGCAGGTGTCCATTGAAACACATGTCTTATTTGTTTGACAAGCTTAGGGGATTGTTGATTTTCAAGTGGCATCAACAGAAGTTAGATGTTTATTAGCCCATGGATATGTTTCCCGAGTGTGAACACAATATTCCTGTTTATTAACCCTTTAAGAGCTGGCTTCAACTTATCTTTTGTCTTCACAAATTGCAATATTCATTGCTGAGTTTTCCAAATAAAGTTTTTCACATGTTTTGTCATATTTTCTTAACATGCTCAACCTTCTGAAGAATACATGCAGAATATCAATACTATCAAGACTGTTATAGTTTTTGTGCTTTCAGAAGAACACTGGCATACTGACACATGATACTAGTAATTTGATATTGATGGCTATATATGTGTTTGGATGCCTATGTCCTGTCTACTAGCCATTTCTCAGAAGGCTCGCTACAATCTGGCAATGAAAAAGTACTAAGTTTCACATTATCTTTGTTTTTATTCTTCTCTAAAGTCTAATAGTACAAAGATGTTGTTAAAATAGTATTAGTAGTATTACTTATGTTAGATCTACATTAACTTAAACTATATATGAAATAAAAACTCTTGGCCAAGAAATGGGTTGCTTTTAAAAAATTGTATGGCTAAAATGTGCTCAGATATTTTGCACATTTAGAATTGGAATTCTTCTACACAGACTGTTAAGCATTAAATCCCCAAATACATCCCAAAGTAACTACATGTACATTGCAAAGCATTTTAAACAAATGTAAAGGTGCTAAAGCATGTCTCCTAGATGTTGATAGTAAACAAATATAGCACTGGACTGACAGCCGTCTTACAGCCCAGTTATCTGCTTCATCTGAACACCGTCATGTGCAGTCAGCCCTGTATGATGCTCGGACGTTCTGCATCATGCAGTTTTGCGCTTTTTCAGAATCAGACAGATTACTTTTCCTCACAGCTGCAAACTGTCTCGCTCATTAATAATTAATGCTGAACTGATTGAAAAGCATAATGAATAGCTGTTTTTTCAGCTTTTATGAATTTTCAAGTAGTAGATCATAGATGAGTTGAGAACTATTATATGTTTATGCACGTGTAAAGTAGCATACTTTTTAATTCATACTTTAATGTTAGCTTCTCCGTTATGTGTTTATCACCTATGGGTGAAAGATTCCCGCTGTAACGTAAAACAATAATTCAATCAGTCTAAACATGGTCGCCAGATGGTTGTGAATGTTGTCTGTGGGACTGTCAGGGAAGACAATCATGTTCCACATTTAGTAATTGTCATTTTTAATTGCTTCTTGAAATTGACTCTTGTCATCAGTGAACCCATGAGTTATTTACTACGTTAAATGAGCTGTATTAGCAATGATGAGGAATTCTAATTGTCATTCTTACGATTCTGTTGTTATCCTAATTGTCATTCTTACCATTCTGTTGTTATCACTGACAGATACTGACGGAGATAACGTGTCTATGTTGTGTCTGTGTTCTACCTGTCCTGGCTTGGATGTTCATACCATCGTCATGCTTTGTTTCACGGTATTCGATACTGCAGTTACGGCTTTAGGTCTTTACGCGCAAAATACTTTTGTCTCAAAAATTGATATAAACGTTGATAACTTTATCTTGTAGCTGTTGATAAAAATTGGTGTTCAGATATTATTTAGGTCTTCTTACAATCTGGATAGGAACAGTAGAAAACATGATGGATTGTTTTTTTCAAAAACATCACTTTTGAGTTTCACCTGTCAAAATCTTGAAATTTGAGAAAGGATTGTGAAATGTCTGCATATCGTGTTCCTAAGTTCTGTCATAAAACTATGTTCCCTATCTCTGTTTGTAAATGGATATAGACTTCACTCTTGATAACCATCTTCAAAACATTTAGAATATTATTAATATACCATTTTCACTCTGGATTTAAAAAATAATATTCAACACTTAATGCCTATTTAGTATCGCAGTAGAATATTGACTTCCTCAGTTAACAGATTAGATTTATTGGCAGTGAATCATTTTTTTCTTTCTATTACACCACAGTGGACCTTCCATCCCTATCTAGCATATATTCCTTGATGTAACTTCTTCCTTGTTATCACATGCTGCGTTAAACACCTAATCGAGCAAAGCAGCGTCCAAACAAGTCCAGCCATTTTTATCTCTGGCAATGAAATTACCATAAGTTCCTTAACTTCGCATCAATGACTGCCTACTGACTCATGTTGTCTCCTCAACCACAGTAATCATCAACGTCGCCAATGTTACAGCTCTGTAATGTGTTACTGCCGAGTTCTCTATATAAACAAGGAAACATTAACTTATATTGGAGCTAGTTATGAAAATGAACTTCCTGCTATCATCATCATGTCTGACCGTGGCTATGAATCATGTCTATTGTGTACTGAGTATCCTGGCTGATGTGTTTGTAATGTACTGGAATAATTATGTTTGGTATTTCTAGGATGTATGTGTGTTGCCCTTGGACATATCTACTGTGGATGTGAGTGTGGGTGTGGATGCGAGTGTGTGTGTGTGTGGATATGGCTGTGTGTGGATGGGTTCATGAGTAATGCAGTGGCCAGGTTAAGACTCCTCACCTCGCCAAGAGTCTGAGTCATGCCAGTGCCGGCGCTACCTTAGAACTATCAGTAGGTAGATAGGTACCAGAGTGTTAGAATTGCCCGCCAGTTCTCGGGTTGAATAATTGGATAGGAAAACGTACATGTGAACCTCAGTTGTAAGACAGGTACCATGTGGCATGTGAACGATGTGTTTTAACATTGCTGCTATCTCTTCCAATTTTAGCATACCATTATTGTTCAACTTTCAAAGGCAGCAATATTTTTTAATTACGACTTTTGCCAATTCTATTTGTCGCTGTTAGTTTGTTGTCATCTGTGTTGATATTCTTGAAGTTAATATTATAAACATGAGTAATTGATAATGCAAGGTCGGGGTGAACATGTTCATTTGATTTTTAGCAATAAAAAGTGTTAAATTGGAATTTTGGCATTGGTGACTTTAGATGGGCATGGGTTAAGAATTACATTCAAAGACTCAGAAGCAAGGGTTAAAGTAGACCTGGTTGAAATTAAATCCCTGAAAAGGACCCAGACATGTGACAGCTGCAGACCTCTCTCAGACTTCTGCGCATTAACCCTCTCCCTGCTGGATTAGGCACAGGCACTGCTCTTTGGAGCATCTCTGGTTGCCTTCAGCATGGAGAGAGTTAAGCAGGTAATTAGCAGGTAGCTCCCGCCTCCATGTTGATGATAGATTAGCAGGGAGCCCCTACTGCCCCGATGATAGACCCTCCGCCAGTTAAGCTATCAAGATGTTCGTAAACAGGCCGTGACGTGCTGCTTGTGCTGTGGAATGAGCTACTCAGGCTTTCATCTGCCATGTCCAGTACACCATCAGCACCGCACAGGAAACACAACATACTACGACCATTTGTAATGTAGGAGCTGTTCACTGCAACTGGAGTTTTTGAAGGGTACTTAGACAGGATCCATTTAAATACTTGTTTTATAAATACGGCAGTCACTTAATATCTCAAATTGCATATCTTGGATGTTTCCTTGATGTTTCCTCAAACTGTATTTTTTATTTTTTGGGGGTGTTCAATTTTATACATGAAATATGGAGATTAGCATCATTAATGCTACCGATTTATCATTATAATGTTCTTCACTTTTATCTTGGCTGCAAGAAAGAAAACAAATAATAATATCTGAAGACCAGTAATGAATTATGAATGCATTGCCTGATAGGTACACTGGCATCAACAATTGAGAGATAGGTAATTGGTAGGTCTAAGTACGTCTACCTTGGAAAAAACCTGACTAATTGATGCATGAGTAGTCGTTTGATCTTGGTAGTTGTCGTGACTGTGAACTTGATAGGAGCATTGTATATTTATTCGAACGGTCTTTGCACCAAAGCTTAAACCTAATACTAATAGGACATGATCATGAAATTAAACTCACACCCCTAACATTGCCACGTTTTCTAATTTGTATGGAAATATACATTTACATACTCTGTACTTGTGAACGTATGGATGCAGTGATTTCTTTAGTAGATGAAAGTCACCTGCTCCCAGTTACTGTGTTATGTTGCCACCAAGTTCAATGAATCTGTGCATAATCATTGCATCAGGTTTTCATCCCCAAACATGTTTTATCCACTTCCTACCTTGGACTACTGAAGGGGGAAGGGTGGGGATGAGTGTAAGTTTGACATCTGTGAGGTGTCAGGCAAGTATTTGACCATCTTATCCACAGCGCGGTGCCGGTGCCCCGAGGAAGTGAAATGTTGAGATTCTCCTGATAGCGGTCAGAGTGATAGACACACACTTCAAACAGATAGCGGCAGGATCACATAAAATAACAGGAAGTGAACCAGCGGTCAGTTGAGGTCAAACTGGACATTTTGGACCTCCGGGATGATCTGAAGATCTCTGACCAATATCAGTAGACCTGGCCAGACTGATCTGAAGAGATCCCTGACCAGTGCTGGTAGCCCTAGCCAGACTTTTATAACTAGATATCATCATGGACTCATTGGCTTAATCAGTGAAGTACCATTCATTGCTGTGGGTTAAATGAAGATGGAAGACATTAAAGCATCTAGGTTAAATATGTTTCCTGCTTCATTAGCTATAATCAGTGATAAATGGCAAGCTTTATCTGACATTCAATTAGAATCGTGGGGAATGGTATATTTATTTATTTAGCATAGAGTAGTATGTACACAGACAAACAAAATCATTTTATTCCGATGTAATTTGGGTGTAATGTAGGAACAAAGTGTGCATTAACAATAATAATGATGCATTTATAGAGCACCGATATCTTCCAACATATGTTGCTCAGTGGCGCTTTAACCCTCTCCCTGTTGAATAAAATCAAAGTGTTCTATTTATGCATGTGATCGGGCAACTTGAGTCACCTTCAGCAGGGAGAGGGTTAACAGGACAGTAGTTGAAATGGGAAAGTTACTGCTATGAAAGCTGGTATTGTCCTTAGACTGACTGACTGCCATCGGTCTGCCCTGGATATGAGAGCATGCAGCTAGTTAGGATTCAAACCCAGGATTGAGCTGGCATGTGTGCTCCATTTATCAGATCTGTGTAAAGTTCAACTTTAACAGTGGGTGCCGAGGGCACCAACAGCCATTTAGTTTGTTTGCTTTCAAAGGGAGAAATAAGCATATCCGAAATATCGGTCTTTGATGTTGCCTGTTAGACTGCAGCATAGACTATGAACATAGATCACAGGAAGCCATTGATGTTTGGTAGTCATGATAGATAATGACAGCTGGATGCAGTGGGACATAGGCAAGCACATGTTTTATGCTTTGATTTTTACTACAAAACTATATAGCAACATCAATACTTCGTAGGAAAAATACACAGATCTTGAGTTTTGGTCATATTTATTTTTTGTAATTTTCCTGTATTCTGGTTAATATTTCACTTAGATCTAATAAAAAAAAGTGTGTTACCTAATGTTTTAGATAAAGTGAATCTGGGATTATTTTTAGGATCCAATTCTGTCTATTATGATGTCATCCTTTCAAAAACTTATGAATATTTAAAATGTTCTACATATCACTGCATGACAAGTATGGTAAAGTATTCTGTCAGTTATGCTGACATTTCGAGTGTCGTGAGTTAAGAGCGTCACAACTGGTTGTGAAGGAAGCACCACTTGACTTTGCAAATTCTGTAGGTCAATAAGTCGGCACTAGCAACACGATCCTATCCTGAATGATTCCAACCTGAACAGTTACTGGATAGGCAATATTTAACATACACTCGTATACTATCGCAAGCACGTACCCAGATGCAATCTCAAAACATATTCAGATGAGATAATGAAGCCGCATTCAAATGCTGTTGTGGAAACTAAAGAGCTGTATACAGATGGGACCGTACAGATTTAATCTACCGGTAATAGAAATCCTGGAGTTAACTAATTAATGAAGGTCTGTGCAACTACACAGTCAGCATGTACATAATTTGGATGGAGGATGACGTCAAACGTTTTTATCGATTTAACCCGGTTAGTTTCAATTGAAAGTGGGTCTAGGGGTGATGTAATGAATCGCCTGGCAACCTCTGAAGTCTACACGTTCCGGAGCATTTGAGCTGATTAGCCCCAGTGTATGTAGGGTTAATTTGAGAGGCAGATACAGCTCTAGTGCAGTCAGGAAATTGATAACAAAATTCTATTTTGAGCGATATCGCTTAACCCTTTTCATCCTGTCACAGTATTGGGGAAGAACGTCATACAAGAGATCTACAATTTCTAATAGTAGGTTTTATTTGCTTTACAAGCATATTCTATTTTCCTGATCATGTTTTTGTTGACAATGTCTATAGAGTGAATTTTCAATTACTTCCCATCTATTTATCTAGAAGTAAATGGGTTAATTAATTAAGATTATATGGTCCCCATACTGTAATGAGTAAGTAATGTCTACTCTTCAATATTGGTAGGTAGCCAAAGTTATTTAATGGGTGACTGGCCATCTAAACACATATTTATCTACTAACCATGTGAACTTTGTGGGGATGAAAGACAATACAAATGACGTCAGACATATTATGTTTTACGTCAGATGTATTTTTTTTAAACTATCCGAGTTAACCCTCTCCCTGCTGGATTAGGCATAGGAACTGCTCTTTAGGGCATCTCCGGTTGCCTTCAGCAGGGAGAAGGTTAAGCCAATTGTATTGCTACAGTATGTCATCACCTAGTGTTGTCCTCTGTGAGGGCGATGACATCACCAATGTTGACTGGTGTTAACGACACTCTGGAAGCCATTAGGACGGTATCCCAGTCTGCGCTCGGCCTGCCAACAGCTGATAGCTACACTGTACATGCACTGGAGGAATTCCTGCCAGAGTCCGTGTCCGACCTTTCCTCTATCTCGGCTCTGCCAAAAGGAGCTTTTGATGATCCTTTTAATATCTAGAGGTCAAGGTCGACCCTGATTTCCTGTGACATGACATTTACTGTAGGAGCTGCGCCGAGGAGCAGGTGGGATGGTCCACGTACCTAAATGGCGGTGTCTGTCAGGAGAACATTAGACCATGTTCGTTACTGGAACAAAGCCATACTAATAAACAAACATTGTCCTTCGGCCAAGATTGGCTGAACTGAGGGTTAATTTCTTCAGCTTACAGTATCCAGATACAGTGTAGCAATTCCTGTTTTGGGGCCGGTGGTAGCACAGTGGTGTAGAATGTTTGGACTTCGGAGCTAAAGGTCCTGAGTTCAAATCCTGCTCTAGGGGCACCGGCATCAATGTCGCACGAAAGTTACATTTCTGATGAGATATTGATAGGATGCGCTATCTGTAGAGTGGCAATGCAAATATTATCCTTGGTCTGTCAGTACTCCATATTCACTCACTCACCGTCAGTACCAGCTGGTGCTCGCAGGTTTACTGCAACATTCAGCATTGTTTCCTCCTGCCGTAAACTGGCAAGTCGTGATATAAGTGGAAAAATCTTTAAAGCGACTCTAAACTGCAAAAGGAAAGAAAGGAGCAATTCCTGTTTTTGATATTGTAAAATATATCTCGACTATTTTATAATTGTAATCAATATCTGACTGTCCTATAAAGAAATTCGAACACTAACATCTTCCACCTCCACCCCAACCCATGCAAACTTATCTATTTGATTATTTATATTTGCCAACACTAAGCAGTTGGATGTAGGCTAGCTGTACTATAGTGTTACCTACACAGTACCTTTCAGTAAGGAGGGCACTGCCTACATAGTGTGCGCACCTAGAGCCCGTGATCACGTTTCACTAAAAGGTCGTACTGTACGTAAATCAAGGCATGTGCCATGCTTGTACTGTGGCAGTAAATTAGATTTATGCCCTGACTACAATGCGACCTTATGCCCCGACTACAATGCGACCCTTTCGTGAAACGCGAATTTGTATTCTGTACCGACATTCCACCGGGTGCTTTAGCCGTGTAGCAGTATTTTAGCCGTGTGGCAGTGTTTTAGCAGCAGCATTTTAGCAGTATTTTAGCAGTGTAGCAGTGTTTTAGCAGCAGCAGCATTTTAGCAGTGTAGCAGTGTTTAGCAGCAGCATTTTAGCAGTGTTTTAGCAGCAGCATTTTAGCAGTGTTTTAGCAGCAGCATTTTAGCCGTGTTGCAGTGTTTTAGCAGCAGCATTTTAACAGTGTAGCAGTGTTTTAGCAGCAGCATTTGAGCAGTGTAGCAGTATTTGAGCAGTGTAGCAGTGTTATGGCAATGATTTAGCCATCCCTGATGTTTCTTCAGATGAATTCCAGTATTCACCAATGTCCAACTATGTCTGCCTTCTCAGTTTTGTTTTTCCGGGTCAATGAAATGTATCTGGGATGGTTTGGAGAACAAATAACTGAATTGTGTATATTTTGAGCTTGTTTGGAGTACTACTGCGGTTGTGCCGTTTCTGTTTTCACAGCTTTGTGCAGTTTTTCCGTAGCCAGATGGTGACGACTGTTGCTAAAGAGTTTTCCTCCTCAGATAAATACAGTGGCCGTGTTTCTCAGGCCTCCATCAGCTGTGTCACTGGCAGACTAATTTCTGTCTTTCATGACCCCGCCAGTAACTTCTGTTTTCTCTTTCTGGCAGAAGCTATCTAAATCACAATAGTATTCATTTCACCTCCATGGCAATACACAGCTTTTACCATGTTTTACAGCCACTGTCAACTATCAAGACTTTTCATTCTATAAATACTGATCCAGATATGAACTGGATACAGAGTGGTAAAGAGGGCAACAGGTGTTGAGCATTAAATTTGGACTCTGAAATAGCTCTATTAATTTGACATATGTGGATGTTGATGAAAGCTGCTCAGTATTGAAAGTAGGCTAAATATATTAGTTCCAGTTTCCTAAATGCATGTTATCACTAAGGCAGACTCTCTCAAAGTGTTTATTTTCTCTGTACATCTGCCGTTAGACTACCAGCAGACTTTTTATGGCTATAGTATACAGCCTGATACAGGTTGAGTACTGAACCAAAGATTGCTGTCTTTACTTTTATATGTCAATAGTCTGGGTATTTATATTACAATTCTATAAGAAATGTGAATGAATGTAATATTGTCTTTCAGTGTTCATTGTATACTGTAGGATTGACTATGTCCGCTGAGTGGGTGGGAGGTTGGTGGTGCACGTTGAACTCTGGAGGACTTCCTGAATCTGATGGTTTCCATCCATTTCCTTCTACACCATTACAATAGTAGTGCAGTGTGTGTGTGGTTGTGTGTGTGTGGTTGTGTCTGTGTGCGTGCATACATGCATCTGACGTGTGTGAGTGGAGGGTATGAGTGGATGCACACAGACTGTCTGTGTGTAGTTCTATGCCACTCAGCTTAGTTTAAACATATTTTATTCACAATAGAATGGGATTGGGTACAAGTTATGCCAACTTGGGAGAAAACCAACTCAGCTAGCAGGAAGTGACATCGGATGTGACTACGGGATGTTGTGACAGTTTAGATCGTCCACAGATGTGTTCTCATTGCTCCCTACTCTAGTTACCATGGATCGGTGTGCACTCTAAACAAGTATGTCCACAAGTCATGTATGACATCTTGGTGGTCCATTTCACCCAATAATAACGTCCTTGTTCAACTCTAACTTTCACTCATGTATGGGTGAAAGATCACGGTGTGACGTAAAACAATAATTCAATCACTCAGTCACTTTCACTTTCACACTAGATGTGTCCGGGTGTTTCGGTGGGAGTCATTGAACCTCACATAATAGCAGAATTACATCCAAAACATGATCAATATAATCCAAAATATTACTTAGGAATGAAAGCAATTAGCACATATATCATTAACAAGTTTGTTGATGTGTTATATAGCTGATGGAGTAGTCCAGAATACCAATATTTTGAGCACTATTTCCAGGTAGAGTCAATAGTAGCCTTTATCAAGGTGAATATCGGCGGATCTATAAGTAACGCCTCGTGTTAATTACAGCTCTGTAGGCTTAGTCTACCATTACTTGATTATCCCTGGCTATGTAGGAAACGTGTTCTTATCAATAATGTGTCCATTATGTAAGTAATGGTAGTGGATGTATTCTTATCCATGGCAACTGCAGACTAGGTGTGTATTATACAGTGTGGATAGATATATCAGAAATAGTGATCAGTTATGTGAGATAGTTGGTGGAGAAAGTTGTATAAGATTGTCCTTGAAATAGCAGTTTGATGAGAAAGTGACAGTAGTTTGATGAGAAAGAGGAACAGTAGTTTATCTTCCATTTATTTGGTAATGTCTTCATGGGCATGGCTTTATCCTAAAGCCTGACTGCAGACAGTATTACCTATTACTAACTTTGTGTTTATAGTATCAGACACACTGCAGACAGTAATCAGGTGTTCATTTCTAACCATGAGAAATCTGATTGTTTGAGAAATCATGGTCTATTGAATTTTCTGAAAAGATAGATCTATCATTACACACAATTGCCCCTCCTATGTCTGATGAAGACTACAGCCGTGTGACAAGCCTGGGAGGAAGACGGCTAAATGTCACGTTACCTATACACTAGAACGGAGTCAGCGTTTTAAATAATTCCGTTAATTATTGAAGAATTTTGATAATTGCTCAGCTATGTGATTTCAATGATAATATTTATTTTTTTGAAAGCTTTTCTGTGTCCGTCTAGTTTATAAGTGTTCTAGTCATTCAATTGATCATAATTACATACCACAGTACACGCAGCTTCTCACAGTTCAGTTTATGTATTATTTGTATTTGTTGCTGGGAAGAAATCCATCTCCTCTATACTAGTGTTGATTTGTAAAACACTCAAATCTGAAAAACTTTACTTTTCAGTTAACTTGTATAAAAGTCAAAATACAATTTTAAGAAAATCTGTTATTATAATGTGTACTATATATTCATTATTGTCACACAGCTTCATGTATGGCTATGCAAACCATTGATGTCAACTTCATCATACATGTACTCATTCATTGCAATCATATTATTGGATTGTGAATATTATGAATATTCATATTTACAATGTTTATGTCTCCAGTTATCCATATTCATGACAGTCTTGGATTTTTAATATTAATATTTATTTGTTGTGTTGCAGGGGATCGAGTACCTGATTGAGCACGGCCTCCTTCTGAACACCGCCGACGATGTCGCTCGCTTCCTGTTCCAGGGAGAAGGCCTCAACAAGACGGCCATCGGCAATTACCTGGGAGAAAAGTAATAACCACCGATATCTTATCTTTTACTCAGCAATAACAACTAACTTTTTTGAGTCATTGCCTTCATTATCATAACATAAAGCTTTCAAAAATCCTATATTTCTTCTAGTATAATATAGGATGCCTTGCGCATTGGACATATTAGCTTGGGCTTCAGGCATGCATTTCACAGTCATCTCCTATGGGTGAAATATTACCGATGCTACCTAAAGCATAATTCAATCCAAAAAGAAATGTATTTCACAAAAGGGTCGTACCAGTAAATCAAGGTTTACAGCACTTCCTGCTACTGTAAAATGCCTTTATTTAACCCTCTCCCTGCTGGAGGCAACTGGGGATGCCTTGTAGAAGTGTGACAGTTCCTAATCCAACAGGGAGAGGGTTAAACAAAAACTACAGTACAACTCTTTTGTGAAACACAGACCAATGTATTCTGGCTGAAGGCTAATGTCTAAGGAACTGGAGGTCGTTGCATAAAGCTCTTATAGTGCTACAATAGTTGTAACTAGGCTCCTGCCACAATAGAAAGCGTTGACATTACAATAGTTGTAGCCTACAAGAGCGTAGTGCAACGGGCAACTGGACACTAGGGTGTATGTGTGTAGACTAGCACTGGGTGGTACCAACTGTAATTGACTTCCTATATTGGGTGGTGGCCCTGTGTTTCAGCTACAGTAATTAATCCATGTGTTGTTTATCCCTGTTTTGTTCAAGGCGTGTTCTGAACAACTTGGATGCTAATAATCCTTCATATCTGCTAGACTTCAAATAGATCATTGGCGATCTCAAGGCTATGTAGTGTAGCTACTTCCTGCGGAAATTCTTTATTTTGGGTGCTGTATCTATAACTAACAGTGTTCGTTGTTGGAGGTCATCTTGTCTAGAGGCTACTTTTGTTTCTCTAATTATTTTACATGAAGCTGTGTGATGTTCATTTCTGTCGTTGTGCTACTTTTAACAATCGTATGAATTAGGTGGCACATATTATTTGAAAATAACTTTTCATGTTCAAATAATTTCAAATATTAGTTGGTATATTTCTTGCATACCACTAGGATATATCTTGATTTATATAGATCGAAATTGTAAAAAAAAGATAACGTTGAAGTAAAATTATTTTCTAATTGGAAATGGCAAAACTATCCGCCAAATTTGTTTTTGGGAAATTCAAATTTGTATGGTTTTATGAAGCATATCATCTACGGCTGACGTCACTAGGTAGTCTTGATTGTCACTAGGTAGTCTTGATTTATGACCCGAGTTGCCCCCTATAGGGAGGCTATCTGACAGGTCATTTACCAGATAGGGGGCTATCAGATGGGTCATCACCCACCAGATGCAGGGATCCACGACATGAAGAAGTGTTAGGATACGACGACTTCGAGTCTTGCTTGATTCACAGCAGATAGCTAGTCACGCCAGATTGTTTATGTTCGAGGGTTGAGCGAGGTTCTAGGAGCAATGAAAAGTTGTTATTTTCTGTTGCACTGAAGTTATATCTCGGTTCAATCACAGACACTAAGTGCAAATTTGCAATAAATGTCATAAAATTTACTTTATATATTTTGTTGCAATACGGTATTGGTTAGATGATCTTTATTAAATGAGTATTAAAAAATCTTTCCATCTTTGCACTTTATCAATGTGTAATAAAACGAAAAGCATATCTTCAACTGACAGTTTCCCTGGCCATCTTTACTGTTAGAAATAATATCTCATTGGTGGCCAGACTATATTCTACTTAGCTGGCATCCTTTACCTTGTCCCCGCTGGCTGAACCAGACTCAATAGGGCATGTGTGGCAGTCCCCAGCATGGAGAGGGTTAGTTAGCTGAATGGTCCCGTCTTGTCTTGTTCCTGTGTACAATGCTGTGACTGCTGTGTTTCAGGAACGACTTCAACATGGACGTCCTCAAAGCGTTCGTCAATCTACACGAGTTCTCAGACATGATCCTGGTACAGGCACTCAGGTAACAGAATCAAGTCGGAATATTTAATCAGACATGACAGTTGGATAAGAATATTATGCATACAAAAGTGCCCTGGAGAAAATGAGAGGGCAGACAGAGAGAAATTGTCAAAAAGCACCTGAAATTTACTGAGGGAGTATAATTTAGGAGGATTCTAAATTAACCCCCGGGTCCGTATGCACAAACGTAGTTTAACCACAGTTTAGGCTAAACTAGGTTTAAGCGATGAGTTATACTGCTGTCGGTATGCACAAAACTTAACCCTTAAACCACGGATTAACTAAACTACGTCTGTGCATACAGACCATGGGGTATAGTTTGAGGCCTCCCGGATTATACCCAGGTATATTGTCAGTCTTTCCAAATATACCCGGGGCGGGGGTATAGTCTGGGAAACTTACACCAGAATAGAAAACCTATCGATATATCTATGAAACAGAAGGGAAAAGGATTCTAAGACTTCTTTTTGTACATTTTCAAAAATACATAATTTTGTGTCAGTAGTGCTCTGTTTTGTCTAGTTATGTTTCTGGAACAGAATGGAGTAGAAGGGGTGTTGGTAGTTTATCTTGCGTAGACAATGTTCTGTACTTAGCCATGCATCAGTTGAGACAGCTGACAGTGGTGGGGAGTTGGAGAACTATAACTTTGTGTTTCCTCTGTGATACTGATAGAAAGTCGGCAATATACCCCGTCCTATAAAAGAAGAATGACTTCAGGTGCAGCATAAACATGTTAAAACAGATGGCATTTTCTCCTGTTATCTTCATTGAGGCTGATACTACCTGCATCTGACTTCTGTGGCGCGTGTTCATTATAGACCTAACAGTAATAGCTACATATCGAGACAAGTTTATCTCAGCGCGTCGGGATAAACACACAGCAAGCTTCAGCTGGCTAATGTTTTCTTACAAACGTTCGTGATATTCATCATGTAACAACATTGCCCGAGTTCTTGTACAGTGTTCTTGTCTGATGAAGATCATTTTGATATGAGTTGTTTTGAGGTGTTTTATTTTTAAGTGTAAAATCTGCATATTTTATCATCCCTTCAAGCAATTGTTTATCCTCCCTTCATCAAGCAATTATCACTAAAATGCATTGTAGGAAGTAAATTGTGTTTAAATGTATCATTTTGATTACAAATTTTCAAGACTAGGGTGAACTATGTTTTGTATTTGTCTTATTCCACATGATTTTTTAAAATTAAAAATAATACTGATAGACTATAGCTTGATATCCATTGTTTTATGGGATGGACAGTCAGAGGTTAAATATGTATGGAACTGAGAAATATTTCAATGAATGATCACATGAATAGGCAGTGGCTGTATTTTTATCTAAGAAAACTTGTGTCCATTGCAATTTAGTCAAGAATAAGTCAATGTTGCAATCAGGTAATATTTATCATCTTCACGAATATTTCTGTGTTTCTGCAGACAATTTCTATGGAGTTTCCGCCTGCCCGGAGAGGCTCAGAAGATCGACCGGATGATGGAGACGTTTGCAGAACGGTACTGCGAACTCAACTCTGTAGTCTTCACAAGTACAGGTACGTAGTCTACAGAGTGGAGCCGCCATCTTTGTAATATCTGATGCACACTCCGGCCAATGGTGGCAAACAAGCCGATGGGAAAACGGCCTTCAATGAGAACCAACTATGTATTCTTGACTATTATTCTTGACTATTCATAGTTATTAAATAATGATAATAATAATAATAAGTGAAATAATCCTGAAAGCGGTTCTAAGCCCAACACAGACACAAGTATCTGTTCATCATACAGTATGAAATACTAAGATGTGTAATGATGTTGTGCTTCAGACACGTGCTACGTGCTGTCGTTTGCCATCATCATGCTGAACACCAGTCTACACAACCCGAGTGTCAAGGACAAGCCCACCGTGGAGAGGTTCATACTGATGAACCGCGGCATCAACGAGGGGGCCGACCTCCCTGAGGACTTACTTATTGTACGTACTCCCTCGGAGACCAGGCCCTGAGATTACGACCCTTTTTAGTTTTTAGTGTGATTTCATGCTCAAATTAAGATATTTTATGGGAATTTATGAACAAACCTTTGAATTGAGCATGAATTCGTACTCAGAAATGTTTTTTAATCTCGGAGCCAGTCCAACGATAGATGCTAGATGAGTATTAGTCGCATGATAAAGGTGTATTCATATTTCGGAGCCAGTCCAACGATAGATGCTAGATGAGTATTAGTCGCATGATAAAAGTGTATTCATTGTGTTATAGTTCAACTCTTCCTGCCATGTAAATAATATAGATGTTAAAATTGTGTCATCAGAATCCAATCATCGACATATCTTATAAACCATTGGCATGTCTGTATCTACGTGTGGTCTGACCACGTACTGAGCTGATACCTCCTACTGTGTAGTGGAACAGTTTCAATGTCGGTATCGTCGCAAATGGGTGAAAGATTCCCGCAGCGACGTTAAACTCCATATTCACTCACTCAATGTCGGTAGTTTTAACCACAGTCATGTCTGGCTTCACCTCGTACTGAGCTGATGTGTTCACAGTCTAGAAGTACATTTACAGAATATTGGTAATTTTGTATTGGCTACTGTTGTTATGCAGTGAGGTGATGGAGTTGTCTTCCCTTACAGAGCCTGTACGACAGCATCAAGAAGGAGCCGTTCAAGATCCCCGAGGACGACGGCAACGACCTGATGCACACGTTCTTTAACCCCGTCAAGGAGGGCTGGCTCTGGAAACAAGGTCAGCGTCTTCCTCAGATTTTTTTTCTATTTTGCTCCAAAGTTTATCTTACAATTTATCATCGCATATTTAATTCAATCAATAAATTCATCCCACCTTGGTGAAAGAATCTCGCAGCATCATTAACTCTCTCCATGCTGAAGGCAACCGGAGATGCTCTAAAGAAGAGTGCCTGTCAAATCCAGCAGGGAGAGGGTTAAACAACAATTTACTCACTTTTACGATTAAAATTAGGCTATTACTAACTGTTCTATTATTATTTCTAATTAAATTAAGACCTAATCTTATGAAACATTCTAATATGTGTATACCTAGTTGATGTGAGCTATTGTAATGTAGAATAGCCTGTAGGTAAATGCTATGTCAGTAAGTTAGACGTATAAACATGCATTAACATTATTCTTTGTTTGCTAATTGTTATACTAAACTGTTGGATATATTTTTTTTGGTCATAATACTAATAGATTGTTATATTTAACTAACAGCATGATATTTAACTAACTGCTTGTCACATTTACCTAACATTAGATTAAGTATTTTTAATATATATATATTATTTTTTTTGTGATTGAATGGCTTCTATGTTTTAGTCTTCATTATGAAATATGCCACTCTTCCTCACTGAGTTCCTTTGTATTGTAATATCTTACACATTACTTCATAGCATATATCACAAGTCAGTATCACTATTATTACAGGGTTAGAAGTTAATGCAAAACATTACATCTACGAGCTATTAAGTCAAATAAGAAGAGCGATTTCCCTAAAAAGATACTCGCCCATAACAAAAGAAGGTCGCCACCGGGCTAGTTGGAACTTCTAACCCTGTATATATTACATTCGTCACAATACTTTACCTGCACAACATGACTCACAATTATATTTTATGTATGCCACAACATTAAACATATACCACAACTAATCTTTGAGATTGTTTTATATGTCTATGCTCTCACAATGAGCATGACTCATCAGAACTGACTTTAATAACAACAACTGTGTATCCTGCCTAACTTAATCACCACATAAAACCATATCCTGTTATCACAATTCACTAATCTTTAATAATAATCTATGTCATCTATGGTTGTCACCTCGGATGGAATCATGTAAATGTGTATGCAAATAACAAACTAACCCTGTATGCTAGATAACCCACCTTCTACTAAGCAATATTGAAGATTAAAACGTCCACAATTTTGTTTGGACACAGGTACTGCTAAGCTGAGTAAGTGTAACAGAATCTCTCTTGACACGGGCAGTGTACGTTCTTTCTCTTCGTGTCAACATCACTCAGTTTCACAGTTAGATCTATCAATCTCATAGTTTTGCTTTTTCCAATGAATCAGTGAGTTTTAATAGTGATCTGCAGCTTGATTCAACAATATTTCTTTCTTAAATATGACAATATCCGATATAGAAAATTAACTATTTATTTTTTAAGTATTTTTGCTTTAATTGAAGTGATGTACCGGTATCTATTCAAAAGTCAGAATTTGATAAAGAGAGACAAAAAATCACATTTACTTTTAATTTAATACGTAATTTTTATAAAAATCGTTATCATTGATGCGACATGTCGACACATTTCCCAGGTTTTGAACATTTTAGAATTCCTTCTGTCTGACACTAAGAGAGAAAACTACAGTACGCTTCTTGTTACTTGATTAAAAATTGTCTTTTACAACTATCACATTCTCCATCCTGGAGCCTGTTGCACGACGCTCTTGTAGCGCTACAATAGTTGTAACTGGGCTCCCGCCACAATAGAAAGTGTTGACGTTACAATA
>JAUTBZ010006793.1:0-20589 GCA_032361785.1 Lepetodrilus galriftensis
ACCACTGACTAGCTAGCCCGAGCATAGCGCCAAAGCTGGGCATACGGTAGTCTATGTTCATGCATACGGGCCCAGTATATTAAGATCGAAAGCGTACCACCAGCGCTACTTAAACCACCGTAAGTGCATCACAGTGTGTGTCTTGTTCGAAATTAACATTTGGTCTCTTGCGGTTAAGAAAATCATAGGTGTCGGCAGTTCGTGCGTGCATGCTTGCGTGTGTATGTGTATCATGTGTGCGCATGTGTGCGTATGAGTGCGGCGCATCACGACGTTACCTTCCCGGAAGACTTGATGCCTTTGCAGATACAGGCGTACACCACGAACCAGGCGAAGATGAGACACATGACCAGATCCCACTTCAGCGTGCCAACCTCGTCAATTCCGCCAGAAATACCCAGTACCTTACGTCTGGAAACAGAGAGGATATGCTGCGTTGTATGACATGTGCATCCATATTGACCGGAAGTGCAGCGTTCTCAGTGTTTCCACCTCGTCAACACCGCCAGAAATACCCATTACCTGCGCTTTCTTTGCTATCGGCTGGCCTGACACGAAAAACGCACTAGATTTGCCCAATGTTTGGAATATAAGCTATACCACAGCCGGTTTCTTGCCGGTATCTCGTAAGCGGCAGAGCTGGTGCACTCAGAACGTGGAAATTGGGTAAATCGAGCTAGTTTTTCGGGTCAACGGGGTCAAAGGGCTTGACGTGACAGGCCAGCCTATTCACCGGAAGTGATTATAAAAACACCTCAAAATAAATAACTCGGCTTTACGTAGTACATTTTCAACCAAGACATAACATTATCATTGGCAAGGTTATAAAGATAAAAAAAAAGATAATAAAATAATAAAACGGCAGGCCAGGAAGCTGACACCACGCCGCGCATGCTCACTCCCAGTACTCTGTGACGGGATCGACGAAGGACTTGGTGATGTTGGGGTCGGTCAGCTTGGTGATGATGGAGTTGTTGTCCATCGTGGTGTTGGTGATGAACGACTCGGAGCAGTTCTCCGTGTTCCACTCGTGGTTGCACGTGGCCCACGGGAGGTTCGTGGTGAAGGACGCGAACATGTAGTAGAAGGCCCAGGCGAGGATCACGTTGTAGTAACAGTTCAAGAAGAACACGATGATGACCGTTGCCATGCCAACGCCTTAGGGAAAGGGGAGAAATGGGAATGTAATTGGTGAGCACCATTGTCTTTCTGGTGAATCTGACTTATTAGGTATGGTTTGAGACTTGGCATTAAAAATGACATTGGCATAGACACTAGGAGAACCTTGTGGATTTTAAGGAGGAAACTGTTGTGGACATTGGGAAGGACATAGTAGACACGAGCATGCTGTTGTAGATGGAAGGTCATTGCACACACACACACACACACACACACACACACACAGATAAACACACACACACACATACACACACACACACACACATACACACTCACACACACACACACACACACACTCACACACACACTGTACACACATACACACCCTCCCCGATATTCACAAAAATGCCAGCCCCTGGACCACCATCTAAATTTAATCATAGCTTTTTCTCTATCAGCTGTCAGGCAGTCAGGTGACTGTGACCTAGGCCCATATGTAGCCACGGTGCAGTGGGCCATGAACAGCCTCCATATGTAGGTTAACCCACATGTGTCTAGACCTTGATCCAGACATGCCTGTGTATGTGTGTCTGTGCACTGTAACCCCAATGCGGAGTTAATCAGTCTCGGATTATCCTATTGTCACCAGTCCTAATTTATCGTTTTGGGGATTTAAAGGGACATTCTTTATTATTTACGTTTTTTTTACTCGTACTTATTCTTTTATATCCATGATTTTTTTTAATAAATGCTTTTAGTTTTATCTTTAGATGTTGTAAATTATGTTGCTTATTTAAACATAGATTTGGTTATGGAATGAGAATGATGATAGTAAACAGAATGCGATTTGTATGACGGATGAGGTGTCCTAAAAATACATATGACAAACATGTTTATGCATCTTTTAAAAGAGGGGCGAGATGTCGCGAGGTGGTTAGAACGCAGGAATACGGATACAGAGGTCCTGACTTTAAACCTGCCATGGGGATCTTGTCATTAATCTACAAAGTTGTTATCTCTCTAATGTGATGATGATAGAGGTTATAGCTGCGCAGCTAGTTTGTCCAACCAACGCGGAAACACGGTACAGGATATGCCACGTGTGTTGCAGGTTTCCAAGAATGTCGTTAAAACGGACATACAGCACTTTTAGTGATAGTCTTGAAACAAACCTATACTAAATAACTAACTAAATAACTACATAAATAACTACATAAATAAATAAATAACTGAATGAATGAATGAATGAATGAATGAATGAATGAATGAATGAATGAATGTGAATAAATAAATAAATAAATAAATAAACAAACAAACAAACAAACAAACAAACAAACAAACAAACAAACAAACAAACAAACAAACAAACAAACAAACAAACAATAAATAAATAATAATAAATAACTACCGGTAAATAAATAAAAAAAATAAAAAATAAAAAAAATAAAATAAAAAAAAAATAATAAATACAAAAATAAATAAAAATCTTTTTTAGATCTTAGTAGATTCTTAATTATTATTTGTTGGTTGGTACTAGACAATGTTCTGTAAACATTATGTTAAAATTATGTAAATATTATGTAATTTTTCAACAATATTACGAATAGAATATGTTATGTACAACACTATTTCAAATCATTTTGATTATATATAGAAAAAGATAATTGATGTATCTGATTGATGATAGTATAAAACTATGACCACACTTTCAAGTACACAAAAGTCAACGAATAAGATGCAAATCACTCTAAAAAAAATCTGTCATAGTGCATATAGGTCCGATTTGGCCATTGATTTAAATAATGCATGGCTTATCACACTGTTCTTATGTGGAGGACTCGGCATGATGTATGATTAAAAAAATACTTTCTAAATGCCTCATGACAATATAACCACCATATATAAACATTCTTTATGACATTTTAACCACCATACAGCCGATTGAAAAGCAATTGGAAAGTTAAATACACATTGGGTATCTTGGAAATAAAGCAATGTGTCTATCAGTATGTGCATTGAGGTATAGCATTTTGTATACTAGTAGTTCGGAGCAATAGATTTCATGTACAAAATAGAAAATAACAGGTTTTATTCTAAAATAATAAATTTGTACTGTGCAGGATAATGTTGTGGTTAAAATTTGTCACACTGCAAATAAAAAATTAACAAGATTGAGACCAAAAATAATTATGTAGTTTTTACTGTGTATGTAATCATAGACCATCAGACTACAAAATAGAAAGTAACCAAGCCTTTTATTTTATAATCATTATATATATTTATTTTATTGAACATGATTATGCAGTTATTATGACTCACACTACACCACAACAAAATAACAACTTCAATTAACCAAGATTATTCATTTTCAAAAATTGTACCGCTTTTCAAAACAGGTTTTCACATAGGGATCAAGATTGAAAACATATTTTGAGATTTTTAGAGAGTTGGAATATTAAGTACCATTTCTTGAAGCTCTCTTATCCACTAAGAGACCATAGCGCTCTCTTTGCCGATAGCTAATACATTGCTATGAGAGTGCTATAGTCCCTTAGCGGCTAAGAGAGCTTCGAGAAACGATACCCAGTAGTGTTGGTTTGTTGTACTTGTTCAAGTATACATCCAAAAGGCTTTTGTTCATCCAATGAGTATATGGTCCACACAGTTGATTTAAACCTCACATTTCTCACCGCCAATCAATGAGCTAGATATCAACATTGTACAATATGATTCCACATAGAAGTTTGTCTACATGTTAGTACACTAGTAGTGGGTCTTGTATCTTATAGAAAGGCACAATCATTTATTATTTTGCATGTAATCTGGTTCGATTCATAAAAAAAACATTTAGAAAATATATTTGAATTTTATAGTCGGGTTTGACTTTTCTAGTTTGAATGGGTTATGCATCTGACTTGGTGAGCATGTTGAATTCACTATTGATAATGGGACTGGCTATTAGTTTCACGATGACTGCAATGTGATCACATCTGAGTCTACAGTACATACAGATAGTATTCCATGCCATGCATCTACCCACAGAGACAAAGACACTTGTCAGTGACAGGTGATTAGAGGTCTTGTGCTGGCAAATAATACAGGCGATTGGTAGTATGACACTCCGATGGTATGGGATTGGGTGTCTGCATGGGTATGACATTTGTGGGTGCTGCTGATTGAGCATGGGTATGCAGATGTGTGTACAGTGCTCCCTCGATATAACGCTGAAGTTTGGGTCCATGACATGCCACCCGCGTTATATCAACAAATATAATTGGTGAAGAAAATGTGTTTTTTTAATTGTTATTTTAAATTTTCTTTTTTTTAAAAATGGGGTCCACGATGGACCCCGTGGTGTATCCAAATCCGCGGTGCATCGAAGGGCATTATATCGAGGTAGCACTGTATGTGTGTCCGGGTATGGATGCACTGAGCTGTGTGCATAGATTGACTGGGTATTAAAATGCATACATTTGATTGATTGAATTAATGCTTTGCTTAGCAGGGGGAATATTTCACCCATAGGCGACAAAGATGCACATGTGCATGGATGACTGGGTCTAGTATGGATGCAACACATGTGCATGGATGACTGGGTATGGATGCAACACATGTGCGCAGATGACTCCAGTTTTTGGTATGAATGCACCCATAAATTATAATATGTGCATAGGTGAATGGGTATGGATGCAAATGTGTATATGGTTGTCTGGTAGGTAGACATTACACATACAGACGTGTATAGACGATTGGTAGTGTCTGGGTATGGATTAGGTGTGTGTGTAGATGATTGAGAGTGTCTGGGTATGGATTAGTGGTGTGTGTAGATGATTGGGAGTTTCTGTGTATGGATTAGGTGTGTGTGTAGATTAAGAGTGTCAGGGTATGGATTTGGGGTGTGTGTAGACTATGAATGTCTGAATATGGATTAGGGGTGTGTGTAGACTGGTAGTGTCTGGGTATGGATTAGGTGTGTGTGTGTGTGTAGATGATTGGGAGTGTCTGGATATGGACTAGGGGTGTGTGTAGACTAGAAGTGTCTGGGTACATATTAGGGGTGTGTGTAGATGATTGGGAGTATCTTGGTATGGATTGGGAGTGTCTGGATAGATGATTGGGAGTGTCTGGATATAGATTCAGGGGATACTGTGTTTTCAACCGGGTGCCATGTTTCCATACACTATTCTAATAATTATTTTAAGCAGAATTTAAAGTAAAACATTGACAGTGTATTTACATAATCCATCTAATTGTATATCTAAATATCTATCTATTCTTCAGTCTATTTACTCATATTTGTATCCATTTTTATGTGTACATATTCATCAATAAATCTATATTTCATACAAGGAGATTATGTACAATAATATCTTAATTGTTTTGTCATATAGACACACAGACCAACCTTATAAGTAGCCAATAAATTTGGTACTTTAATGCTTGCTGGTACTGAAGAAGAAGTTTATTCTTTATGGATAATTTTGCAAAACATTAGATAAAAGATCAATAAAAAAGCATTTCTTCTAAGGAATTATAATATTATTCAGATGCTTAAATTGATTTGATACATATTGATTGATGTGACACTTAGTTGTGAATTTGAGAGCAATACATAGCAATACATAGAGATTATTCTCCAAGCCTAATATGGTAGATAGATGGGTAAACTTTTAAATAGTTTACCGTGTAATAGAGTGTCTATCACATATATTGTAAATAATAGTATATATTAAAAATTGCAAATATATTGTTGCATGTGCCCATCATAGGCTTAGGCTTACTCAGGGGCGGATCCAAGGAGGGGCTCACCCGGCTTGCGCCCTCCCTAGAATTGGAAAATATTGTTCAATAAACATATATTATGTATTATGGTGAAATTATTAGCCTCCTCTAAAATACACTTTGAGGATAATATATATAAATATATATATAAATATATATATATATATATATATATTATTATTATTGTTGTTATTATTACTATAGAAATAGAAATATATATGCATATAATTACATTGATCTAGAAATAGAAATAAAGATAAAAACAACTGCATATTGATATAGTGAAATACAGGATGTAAAACTAAATATAATAAATACCAACAAAATATAAAATAAATAGAAAAGTAAATATATAGAAATGAATACATAGAAATATAGATAAACATCTAGAATTGGTAAAATATTGCATAGACAGGAATATCCATATTTTAACAGATATTAGGTGTGTATATGAAAAGACATGTAAAAAGTAATAACAATGAGTTTATTTTTTAATTAAACACCCCCAAACAATATCTAAATTAAAATTGTGTGCACATTGTGAAATACGCGTGTAGTGATTACGTGTGCATATCCCGACAGATGTTTTTGAGACATATGTCACGGCTATGACATAACACATATTGCATACTGCACACGGCGATACGAGCCCGCAACCTGTACTCTACTGCTGCAATAGCTGGTAGCATTCACCACACCACTTTAATAGTAGAGCTTATTAAAAATTCACGTCATTGTAACACAGACATCGGGCTTGCATGATTCAAGTGAGATGCTATCCACTCTCCGAATGCATGAGTATGTCGGCTCTTTTTGTCGCTACCAACAGGTAATGGATTTTTTTTACTTATACATTTTTACATGGTTTTGGTTGTTTCTATGTGTGTGTGTGTGTGAGTGAGCGAGTGTGTGTGTGTGTGAGTGTGTGAGTGTGCCTCTGATGGTTGTTTGAGTAGTGTTTAGATAAGCCACTCGCTTCACTGATGACTGATTCACCGAGTCTTCTTTGTATACAGGTCCAACGCTGTTATTTAATAGCTTATGCTAGACATGTCACTACCTACAGATAACATGGTTTATGGTATTGTAAATATTTATCATGGAACTTGGGGGAATTGTTTAAACTTGTTAATACTTTTGAATTCATGGGATAACAAACTTTATTTTTCTAAAAGAAATGAAAGCTGAAGATCTACAGATATATATTTTTTTAAATTAAACATTTTGCTTTCATAAATCAATATTACCATATTAATAAATTATAGTTTTGTTTGTGTACAATATGCCGGAATTGAATTATTAAACAATATATTCTCATATTTATCCCATATGTGTTTCATAAAATGGTTGGTTATGTAGAAGTCAGGATAGCACAGTTGGTAGCACGTCGGAATACATACCTAAAGGTTTGGGTTCAACTTCTGTATGGTATATATGCCCCACAGAAGAGGTTTTACATACAAAGGATATTTGAGAAGTGTCTGTATATGTGTATAACAAGGGAGTTATAGTAACACATAGTTGTCCCACCATACCATTCTTGGTTCATAGGAATTGCAGTAACACATAGTTGTCCCACCATACCATTCTTGGTTCATAGGAGTTGCAGTAACACATAGTTGTCCCACCATACAATTCTTGGTTCATGCCATTCTTGGTTCGTGGGAGTTACAGTAACATATACTTGTCCCACCATACCATTCTTAGTTTATGCCATTCTTGGTTCATGGGAGTTACATTAACACATAGTTGTCCCACCATACCATTCTTGGTTCATTGGAGTTAATGTAACACATAATTGTCCCACCATACAATTATTGGTTCATTGGAGTTACATTAACACATAGTTGTCCCACCATACAATTCTTGGTTCATTGGAGTTACATTAACACATAGTTATCCCACCATAGTACGACACTAATCCAAATCATCCATTTTACCTGATATTAGTGTCATGATGACTTTAGCGGAGGGTAGCATACGTGTGTTAAAATGCATGTACATGTAGTTCCTCTCAAACTGATTAATGATGCTACTCATTGGTATATCTTATTGTCAACCTCCTTGGTCTGTCAGTACCAGCCGGTGCTCACAGGTTTACTGCAACACTCAGCGGTACGGATGTTATGGATTTCCTCCTGCCCTGAAACTGACAAGTCATGACATAAATGAAAGAGTCGTGAAAGTGGCTCTAAACCCAAGTTTAAAAAAAAAAAAAAAGTCATACATGGATTAGATTTGGTGGTGCTTTGGCCAAAATTTCAATGAAAATATCCTGATTCTAATGAAACTGAACATTTCTGTAGTAAATTTATTTGGTAAAAAAGTATGGACAAAAAGTATACTAATAGATTTGATGTAGAATGAATCACTTTTACAAACCAAGGTGGTATGAAGCCGTATGTTTACTGCATTTTAGACAAAAATATAATGACTTATGATGACTTGTCTTTCTTATTTGATAAATTGGAACTACGTAGGACATCATAGTGTATATGGGGATCCACTGTACATGCAAGTCTTTGAGTTATTGTTTTAATCATGGAAATAGAGCATTCACCTATTTACCGTCTGACTGTTCACCTTCTCGCGAGGAGATTAATCAAAGCGGCAGTGTCACGGGGTATCCGGAATCATCTCCGGTGGCTTCCAACAGGAACAACGGAAAGAACAGCGTCTTCAAGGCCAAAGTTGACCAGCCAACGGAAACCTCGATCAAATCTATTTATGGTATAGGTGTATCTGATTGAAAATGTCAAGTGACAATCCCAGAAAGAAAAAGAAAAAATGCAAAATAGTATATTTTAAAAATATATTTATTATGTAATGAAAAAAAATAATGTTTTTGTCTTGGTTGTTACCATGTCATATAGTCTTGTCTCCATGTCATATAGTCTTGTCTCCATGTCATATGGTCTTGTCTCCATGGTCTTAATGCGTTAAAACAGAATAATCAGGAGGGAGTTTCTAGTTACTCTCAAGTTATTAATCATTCTTGTTGGCATTTGGCAACTAATCGCCCATTGTACAAGGAGAAGACATCTTGACATATTTCGACTTACCTTGTGATTAAGTGCCAATGTCTTGTAATTAAAGCGCCATTGGCATCTTTTCATTCAATACATGGTCACATTAAAGCAATCAGGTTCTTGGATATTGTTCTTGACACATCTTTCCCCCTTACACATGTGTTTTGTTCAGGATCTCTAAGTATGTGTCATCAATCGCCAAATACAATACAATCGGGGTCTGTTTTTAAGCGTCTAGCAATGGATCACATGTCTTTGCCATTGTATGTGCATGGGGGGAGTTCCTCCATTGGATCAGGTATGCTGGTTCCTATCACAATTCTGACAATTGGTAACCAGTTATAGGATACACCCTTTGCAATACTGGAAAATATTCAGGTCAATGTATTTCGAAACACAGAAAGAAATGTAGGAGTTGGTGAAATGTTGCTGGAAGTTTGCTGGTGTTCTGAAAATATCATTTCAATTCATAATGGAACATAATATGCAAAGGTTATATTGACCTTTTGAACATTTTTTTGATTTGCTACTGCTTCGTAATGGTCTGTAAGATCTATGAAATTACATCTTAGAAGTCTTTACTCAATTTAGCTTTTGAAATTTAATATGGCAGCATATTCGTGTTGCATGTTACTGGAACAGAATTTGTAGAAATACAGTATACAAATAGGGTATCTAATAGGATGACCTGCCTTGACCTAACCTAACCTTACATGACATGACCTTGACCTTCATCTGCCCTAAGTCCAACTGAAATAAATGACCTCAATTGACTCATGAGCATTGGGTAACTGAAAAGAAGAGTTTTAATAGATGCTAGGTTTGCTACTTGTAGTAAGGCAGAATCTGAAAGAAAATCAAGAATTGAAAGAATATTTCATTTTGTTCTTGATGGGTTTAAAATTTAAAAAAGAACCTGACATACGGCCTTGTGACATTTTAAAAACATTTTCAAAATAGCAGTCTTGAGTATTTTGATTACAAAAATATATGTGACTAATCATATACTTCCCAATATCTGAGTGTTTAAAAATGGAATGTTCAGGTGGCTTTTTAAAAACTATATATTATGAGAAAAAATGAGAATAAATAAAAAAACTATTGAAATAGTAAAATCAAACAGAACTATTCTAGAGTGAACAAGTCTAGATAGATAATAAACAAAAATAGATCCAAAATATAGTTTGAGTATTTAATAATTACAGAAGAGTAGTAAACACAATTTCAATTGAAAGCAAACAGACACGTAACCATGGAAATATGCCATGACAGTGTTCGAAATAATGAAAATAATGAGGGGGGTCATTCTCCATAGGCCCAATGTTAAAAGTGGTAAAATCTTTAATTTTCAGGGGTCACACAGATACCTTTAACATTGCAGATTTTCAAATGACCCCCCCGGACCCCTATTAATTTGAACACTGCATGACATTATAATTATCTTAAGTACTGAAAATTGTCGGGAACATTTCTTTTTGTCTTTATTTCTTTTGTCAGTCTGACCAGTTGTAGATGAGGAAGCACATAAATAAATTAAGAAACAAACAGGTTTTGTTTTCCTAATCTCTGTGTCGCCATGACATGTCATCTCATCTCATCTTGGTCCCACATGTTCTGACTTTACGTAGTTGCGTGTCACGTGGCAATTCAGCGACATGACAGTTGTATGCATTCGCTGAACGGCATCGTTGTATTTCAGAGCTTTCACTGCTTTGAATTCAGACAGAACATTAATTCTTAGCCTTATCTCTTTTTGAATAATAATTATAATCTCTGATATCATAGGCCCCACATCCACGTTTCTAACAGTAACACAGTAACACTAATCTGGTGGTATTTTTCTATGTCCCTTTTAGGCTAGGACAAGATAATAGTTTGTTACATGGATAAAGAAAATATCAATATTAACAAAAGGATGAGATGATAAATAATATTACTCTAAATGAGAATGAAACATGCAAGATTATGATTTCACTGTGGATGTAAATGTCAGGCTAATGTGATTTGTATTTGCTATTGAAATAAAATTCTTATGTTTTATATATCTTTTCTAAAAAAAGTAGTTTGAGATCACATTAATAAGAAATTGGCCAAGTTATTACATTGGTACCGAAGGTTAACCTATGACCAAATGGGACCATCCAAATGTTGACAAGCATGATGTTTTTATAACAAATCCACCGTCATTTCTTTCACAACATCAAAGTTAATTGAAAGGTACTGGTATTGTAAAATATTAAATGGAACATCTATGCCAGATTCATTGCAGGCCAATTAGTGTTTAAAGTTTCTGGTAGGATAGATGCTGAACAGATTCTGTTCATGATACTATAACGTGAAACACATAGAGCATGATTATTGAAGGCTCTAAATTAGATAGGGATTTATTGAGTAACCCCCTGTGGTGGGACAACTCTAATGTATCACATCCAACTACAATCACAAAGTTTCGAGTTCGAGTTGTGCCTCAGCACTATATTGATCTTTTCTAGAGTGCAAAAAGGTTTCACATGAGGGGAAGTTTGGGCAACAATGTCTATATATGGTATATGCATATATGGTTTTCAGTTATGATCATGGCTTTTTATTGGTCTTACTGTAGTAAATAGTTATCACGAGTTGTCCTCCCATCTTAAACAGAACACTGTATAACTCACTCACACGTTTCCTATATAGTACATGATTCCACTGGAGGGTTCAATTCCCAATATTCTGCAGAATTCTTGTATTTCCCATAGAAATAATAAATCTAATTTACACGCCCCATTGTATTCGTTGCCAATCATTGTTTTTCTCTAATCTATTTTTCTTTATTTCCTGATTCACATAAACTTAATTTATCCAGTCCTACTGAACAGTATCAAAGTCTGTACATTACATTATAGTGTAGTGAATTTTACATGCCACCAGCAAACTCAGATACAGAATTAATGCTGATAAACATGCACATTTTCTACATATTCTCTGTATGGCATCGCCCGGAATCTTACACCATTCATGAATAATTCCCCTCATATGTAGAGTTGCTAACTAAAAATTACTTGCCTTGTATCTAAGAAACATGTAAGCATGCAATCTGTAATTTATTAATGATATAGCAAGTGATAAGGAATCAAACATACATATTATTAGTTAGCAATACAAAATAAAGGGATAGAGATTTAGTACAATAAGAATTATGTATAGAGATTTAGTTAATTAAGAATTGTATATAGAGAGATAGAGATTTAGTCATAGGGAGATAGAGATTTAGTACAATAAGAATTATGTATAGGGAGATAGAGATTTAGTCATAGGGAGATAGGGATTTAGTACAATAAGAATTATGTATAGGGAGATAGAGATTTAGTTATAGGGAGATAGTCATTTAGTACTATAAGAATTATGTGTAGGAAATTTAACTGCAGATGTCTGCAATAATACTAAGATTTTGCTTGAAATCAGCGTTATTTTGCACAAGACAATATATTACTAACTACCAATCCACGTTAAAAATCATTACCGGTAATTAAAAATGAAAATCTGTACATTTAGTTACTTTTTCAAGTAGATATTGGACTAAAGTAATTTGATTTCAATTACTATCATGTTTGATACAGTATTTCATTAATTTAATATTTTACAATCACTTCCTCTTAAAATAATTCCCAAATATGGCATTCCGGCAATGACGAAATGCAATTACTTTTATGTTGCTGTATATTTACTGTAAAATAATTAATATCTATATGCTGCCTATCAATAATAGAGAAATTTGCATAAGAGACTATCGCTAGGATCAAATAGCTAATTTTATGAAGTAATAACAATACTTTTTTGCCATAACATTATACAACACTGCTTCCATAATTCATGCAGATAAACTTTGTATTGATTACACATAATTGAAAACCCACGTGTATTTGCTTGTGGTTTCCAGTCGCCAGTATGCTAAGATACACGCCAAATAAACAATTGTGCATCGAATAGGCGACATTGGAAAATGAAGGACTACAACAGAATTTGTACGAGAAGGTGACAAATTGCAGCTTCTCCCAGTTGTATTAATTTAACCGTAATTCCGCTGAAGGCAACTAGATATGCCCTGAACAGCATGGACTGATTAATCAAGCAAGGAAAATATTAATTATCGTCATGGATGAATTAGGATGTCTCCACTTGCCTTCGGCATGGAGAAGGTTACGTAAATGAGCGTACTATTAGTGCCTATTATTTAGTGTCTGCATGTGTATTGTACTGTACTGTACAACAGTGCTCAGATTATTGATGTGGAATAAAAGTACTTTAACGAGCTGGATACGTGAACAAAATACTTCATAGAAAGTTACGTATTTGATTATTATTGATGGTCTGTTTGAATACTCATTGATTGGCAGTTGACTGCTGTATACCTTCATAGCAGGAGAGTTGTGTCCTAGTACCATGACACTAAACCACTTGGAAACATCTGGATATTTCATACGTAAAACTCAATATAAAAACGTGTTTACCTTTTGATTTAATAATGTTTTATGTAGATACATGTATAGAATTATATTAAATGAATTTCGCATTTAGTTATATTACTGTGCACTAACACACGTACACCTTATAACCAGTGTGTTGGTAAAATATACTAAATGACTTTATATAACTCTTCAATGACATTTAATTATGTAAATTCATAGTATACACGTATACATATGATATTAACCCATGCATCCATGACACTTTTTACACTAATTGTCATAGATTTATGAATTCATTTAATATATTTTTCTGTGGGTGTTTTTTTTTGCTCACTGGTTGTTAAAGAAATGGTTTGATTGACACATCAGTGATTCAGATACCCTGTGGTAACCTTGTCATTTTATTTACGAAGTCATTCAAGTGGAAAGGAATGTAAAAAATACATATGTCTGGATGTGCAAGTCTGGTGACCCAGTTTTTTCTTCTTCTATTTTTTATTTATAAATCCCAAAACATTACTGTTGCATTTTTCCATATCTTTGCATTCAACTAGCTTAATACATGTATATATTTATATATATGTTCCTGATAGTTTTTAAAAAATCGTTCCCCCAGGCTTAAATTTGAATATACAGGTATATCCGTTTTCCTCATATTTTACCATAAATATCAGATGAGTTAAAATATGCAAGAAAATTCACATCAATCATTACGCAACATGCAGTTGCAGAATAGCAGGCAGGCACACAATATTAATTACGTTTCACAATTTAAATCTCTGCCTTCATATGCAGAAAGCAGGATTTCTTTTCAAATTTATTTTTTTGCCGTGCAGATCTGCAGCGGATAACCACTGCATGAGTGCACACTGACAGCGCAGGCGTAAAAACACTAAAACTATTGGGCGTAGTAGCCCACTTTTCTGTCTTCGTTGCACATGCAGCGTGCACACTGCAGCATTATAAAGTCAGGTGTACTTTCTCTCTCTTGAGCGTCAAAAAATCGCTTTTTTTTCTCTCCACTTCTCTCACACAAATTACGCTGATTGGATGAGGATATTTCACCCCATCGCTCGTACTCTTGTCGAGGTATGTCAACCATCCCCCTACGCAGATTTTCATTTATTGATAATTCTTACAGAAAAATTTGCCACAGATCTTTGTGCTATCTTTTCGCAAAAGGGAGATAACTTGTGTCACTGTGACCAATCTTTTTTTCTTTCTCTCTCTCTCACACACACACACACACACTCTTCTGCCTAGGCAGTTGTTTAACACAATCGACATGCATATAGATTTCTTGTGCTGCGAACCCGCTGTTCTACTGTCCTCATGCATGTGAGTGTGCTGTAGTGCAGAGGTGGAGGGTGTATACTTTTTTACACATGGCGGTTTTCTTCTCTTCCACAGAGCACTCCCCATGAGATGTCTAGTCCTGGCAACAACGCCACAGCCGGTAAGTACCACCTTTACTTACTATAACTTCACGTATTTCAACTTTAATTTTACGATTTAATTTTTTTAATTTTTTTTTTCCCGAACGATTTTGCGGTGATTTCCGAAGCTGGAGGTGAGTGTGTTTAAAGTTGTGATTGGGCAGGATCTCGTATGGCCAGAGTGCGAGGGAGTGTGACACTTTGTGTTGGAACAAACATGCGTACTGGGTCAACAGACCCGAAGTTTTTAACCATGCACGATATTACAGCATTGGGTCACTACGACCCGGCCGCGGGTTTATGAGAGGATTTTAATGTATTCTTTTGTGGATTGTGGGGTCCGTCTCTGTGAGAGAGCGAGACAGAGACTCGTGCCGGCATGCATGACAGAGTGTCACCAGTGGCAATGACACGGAAAGACGGAGTTGTCCGTTACATGCGTTTGGCTGTCAGTCACTGCTTGCATAACTTAACCTCCATTATATAGTCCCACTGCTTGGCCTAGTAACACGAGAATCTAGGCCAGCCCAGCAAATTCATTTCCACCATCGGCAATGAGACCAGAAAAGTCGGGCAATAGCAAACTTTCAACTGCAACCTTAAATATATATGTGAACTGTCAGGGGATCATGGGGTGTACTATAAGACAAGCTCTAGCGAGATTATATAATAGCAACCCCCCACCCCCCCCCCCTTTCCCCCCCAACTCCCATCTTTATTTTTTGGCAGCCGAGCTTAGCACACAAGGCTTGCTCACTGGTTATTCCGGAGACATCCATTGTTAAGATTTATAGAAGGTTTAACATTGCACCTCCATTGCATATACACCGGTATACATATCTGTATATCTTATATCTTCTTTTTTTTTTTTGTACATGTTCGGATAGGTCACTGCCATAACACGATCCTATCAGGATAAGCATTATAGGCTTAGATTCGGTTAGTATTCTTTGTTTTGTTGATTTATCGTTATTGGTTTTCAGTTATTTTTTGTTCCGCTGACAATTGTGTGAGGACAATTTATTTTTATTTATTAGGATAAAAGTAACTGTAGACACATTTGTTTATGCAGTGATAATATTAGGTGGACCAGTCGTTGACAGTGCAGAGATTATGTGGTTAATTAACCACTTGTCTCCTTCCTGGGTTAATCACAGTTACTGATCTATTGGGCATCTGTGGTTGCCTTCAACAGGAAGAAGGTTAAAGTAATAAAGCGGCACATCATGTACAGCGTCCACACACCACTAGTTTCTTCTGAATGTTGTTAATGTCCCTATGTAAAACAAACATTGCATGTAATCTTAATACCAAAATGTAATGTTGAATGGATAAGAAGTGACCAAGTGGCAAGAATCATGGTAAAGCACCCTTGAACATACTTAATATAGAAAGAGGGCTATATAATAAAAATAATAATAATAATAATGGTCTATGCTGAATGACCAACATGTTAGAAGCGTTCATTAATAACTAAAAACTATACATACCATACAAATATGTACCGCAGACATTGGTTTTATGATCAAAACATTATCTACCAAATTATTCAATATAATTGAACAAATAATTATTATATTATAGTAAAAAGTTACATTTGACTTCATTATTTATACATCATGTACAATTTATTATTGTATTTTCTGAATCATTCAATTATATACTTTACATGTGTAGACATTAAATTTCTGAAAAACCTGACATTGTGTGACTTTAATATTGATTCAAGTTATATTTTCCTAAAAAGTTATTAACATATTGGTATTATATCGCCTTACTAGTTTATCTGTAGATGATCATGAGATTGATAAGATGATTCTTGGTAAAAACTAATCACAATGTTTATATTGAAAACTTTTTCAGCAACCTAATTAAATTTTTGTTAATAAGTTAAATTAAATTTGTAAATATTGAGAAGTTGATTTTTTTCTGACTTATTATCATTGGCAACTTGAAAATCTTATTAAAAAGCTCAAGAACATATGTTGTTTATTTTTTAAATATGAAGTATGAGTAGCCTATAAAGCTCAGTTCCTGCTGATTGAAGACTCGATGATGCAGGCATTACCAGGTGTTCGTTCCCTCGTACGTTTAATCAACTTTAAAATTATTACATTTTTTTTTGTTACTCACAGACTCTAGTGTGATGGAGACCCATCAAACTGTGAAGGTATATTTGTAAAGCAAGTCCAATTTTGTATTTTTTGCATGAAAAATGGCATTTAAAATTAATTATATGTAAATATTATCTGCCTGTCATGTGGAAAGGAAGGTGCGTAGCTCACAAAAATGTTGCAGAGTGACACAATTGTGTCATTGCAGACATTTTATAAGGATGATTCAATAATTATACCATAGTGTAGGTGGATAAAACATATAATAATAATATTATAAATATATAAAATGTTGTTTGTTGCAAGTAAAAATTAGGAAATGCAATTAAATGTACTTTTTCATAATGTTACAAATGTAATGAGTGTGATTAGGACAACACAAAATGTTTCTTTGACACCAATACCTTGGTTTAACCCTTCTTTGCTTGTGTCTAGTATACTAGTATATCGGAAAGGTTCCAGTAATTTCCCACATAATCTTTATAATGTTCATTGAGTCTGGTTAAAATTAAATATTTTACTTTTCAGACAAATCTGTTTTTGATGATGAGTTCACTTTTTAAACTTCTCATAACCTCCAGCTGTTATGTTTCATATTTAACCCTCTCCCTGCTGGATTAGACACAGGAATTGTTCTTTAGGGATGCCTTCAGCAGGGAGAGGGTTAACAACATTATTAACCTTTTTTTCTGCTGGGGACAACTGGAAATGCCATGCAAAGCACGTCATAAATAATCCAAAGCAGAGATTTAATGACACATAATCCTTTATAACATTTTTAATATTTTGTTTTTACAAATTATTTAGAAAAATGTTTTTATTCCTCATAAATAAAATCCTGGAAACAAAATCCTTCACTCTTACAGGAAATATATATGTCGTGGAACATTTTTAAATGAACCCCAACACTGATAAATGCCTTAAGGTGGTTTTTAAAAGTGGGGGAAATATGTGAATATGGGTTATACAATGCTTGTACGTCATAAATGAGACACTTATAGCCACAATACAGTTCAGTTGTCAGTCAAAATCATCATATTAACTGCATTTCTTCTTTGACATATGTCACATTATTTGGGGGCTGTTGATTTATAGAATTTTCTGAAAATTTGGTTAAAATTATAAGCAAAGTCCCAAATTTCTTGAGTTTACTGATATTTTAAAAACATTTTCTTTTTACAAATTATAAACAATTTCAACTGTTTTAAGTATGTAAGTAGTTGTACATGACTAGATATGTTCTATGCGACATATCATTTAAATTATTAACTTGTTTAATTGGATTTATTAAAAAATATATTTTGCTGTCTATAATTCAGCACCAACTGGTGCTAGCAGGTTTCCTGCAACATTCAGCACTACAGATGTAGCGGGTTTCCTCCTGCTCTAAACTGACAAGCCATAAGTGAAAGAATTTTAAAAATGGCTCTAAACCCCAATTCAAGCAAACATTTAAAATTATATTGTCACATTGAAACCTGTTAATAAATATTAAAGTTAATTTTTATTGCATGACTCTCAAACTAACATCCAGCTTTGTTGATATATATTTAATTCCACCTTTTGTAATGTTATATTTCCCACAAGAAAAATGTCAACAAGCGTAAAACAAAGATGACGAGCATACTCTTAAGATTTATACTATTGTCATACCACACCGCATACTTATCCTGAAGGTATTCTGCCATTGTAATTAATATCAGACGGAAGATGGATGATAATTATGAGCGTTCTTGTCGCCGTCCGTGGAGTACATGGTGACTTTGGGTCACCATGCCACGGGCGCCAAGACCTTGGTTTAATGGTCAGTGTTCACATATAGGTCTCCTCGCCAGGAATAGAATACCTATCACAGAAATAGTGATTACAGTGTGCCATTCTGGGCAGTCGATCGATAGACTTTGGCACATTTACTGCGGCAGGTTTCCTCTGTGGGGTTATCTTTAGATATATAGATTTTTGATGTCACGGGCACAGTTATGCGGTTTCTGAAACAGGGTTTATGGCATGAGGACTTGATGTACGGTGTGTAATTGGACAGGTATGACATCGATGGATGATAATTTTGGCAGCAAGTGTACCGCCCGCTTGGTGACGCGGATGGCGAGTATTGGATGATGGTACTCGCAGTGCTGAATGAAACTCAGAAGCTTGGAACTCTCAATGATATCGCTACTGTACTAAGCTGAATGAAAAGTACTCTGAAATGTTTTTTAAATCATTTTATTGATCAAAAAGTACTCATCTGTTTGGAAGTGTTAGTCCAGATCTGAATGAAAAGTACGCATTGAAAGTCTAAATGATATTGCTATATTGATTGAAACGTACTCTTAGGTGTACATGTTAACCGAAGCTAAGTAAATAGTGATCATTAGTTCTAAATAATACTATTATTATAATTGGAGAGAAAAAAATATAGGTAATTATGGAATTAATACTTATCATTAATAGTTCTAACAAAACACATACCAAAAGTTAATTATCTGGATGAATTAGTGCTTTATGTCGCAGTGGGATTATTTCGCCCATAAACGATGACACCAAAAGCTAATGGATAAAGTACTATAGTATTAAACCCATCATTTTTATCAGAATTATTATTCTGGATACAGATATAAGTAAAAGCTTTGTATGTCAAACCATGGTCATGCAAAAATATTGTTAACACCATTTTAGCACCATTTTTATCCCAAAACATGGTTCCTATTTCTTTCTCTCTCTCTTTATCTTTATATGTCTTTCCCTCGGCCTCAATCTTTCTCTTTTCCTCTTTCCTACTTTCCTTTTTTCTTTCTGGTTCCTGGGCATCTCATATTATCATTTTAAAAAGAAATTGGTTTATATCACAAATTTTAATTATTTCTTCAAATTAATCATTCTATGTTTCAAGGCATCTTTTTGGCCATTCATATAGATTTTTACACATGTACAATATATTGGCTAGTTTATCAACAACATTCTTCATATTTAATTATAAACTACTTTATTTTAAAAACATGTATAGTAACATAATTAATTGTTTTCTCATCGCAAATGGGTGAAAGATTCCTGCAGTGAAGTTAAACTCCATATTCACTCCCTCTCTCTCTCCTTTCTATATCTTTCTCTATCTCTCTCCCTCTTTCTCTATATCTCTCTCACTCTCTCTCTCTCTCTTTCCCTCCCTCCCTCCCTTCCTCTCCCTCCCCTCTCACACACACATACACACATACATATACCTACTCCCACACACACTAATATGTCTATATTTATTTTCACATGTTCTATCATGCATTATAAATTTTGTATAACATACAAACACATCCTATGACATATTGAGCTGGGTCATGACGACCCGGTGCTGCCACGACCTTCTCTGTATTATTGTAGGACACCAGCACAATAGCCTACACTATGTCTGTCTGTCAGCACTGTTAAGAGGACACATTGCAATGCCTGCACCCTCGCCCCGCCACTGACATATCCTAGCAGCACTATACCGCTATCTAACAGATGCCCTGCCCAGATGTCACAGGGGTTGCCATTCTAGTTCATTGTACTCTTTGGACATTAATTCTGCAGTTTAAAAAGTACTTTTTCTTTCTTTTTATCACTTTTTATCTTACTTCCTCATGCTCCTCCTTACCCCGCCTCCCCTCTTACCCTGCCTCCCCCTTACCCC